>JAQGBV010001729.1:0-14236 GCA_034698685.1 Isotomurus pseudopalustris
CATTGGCATTTCCTAATAAGCCTATGGTTGCCATTACGCAAAGTACATAAATAAGTAAATAAATGAACTCAGAATGTGCGAAAGAAGTAAGTTTGAGCAACTTTTTAACATTGCGTCAATAACTTAAATAGCACACTCAAAGGTAGTTGTAATGAGAAGAAGGCTTAACATATAACCGACCAGTGCCTTTTCCTTTCGTAATCCTGGCTGGCTTGAAGTTTTACAGACTAGACAGACGCTAACGGCATGCTTATTTATATAGTGAATAGGCCAGCTTACTGATAACGCAACGTACGAACTCAAGGACGACGCGATGTAGTAAACATAAAAGAAATAAAATTTACACGAATCTGTAAAGGTATTAAAGGCATCTATTAACATTTCATTTACGCGAAAGTGGTACCTTTAACGGCCATCTTTTTGCGAAAGCAAATAACAAGATATTATGAGTGTCACATTAAGCGGTTTATTTTATGTAACTCAATACTTACTAATGAGTTTGATGTTGCGAAAGAGAGAAAGTCAAAACAATTCTTATGAAGCCAAATTTCCCTGTAATCTCTGAGGCAAATCAAATCAAACAGAATATTTAGTATGAATCTTTCATCAAATAAATTTTTCGTGCCGTTGCGCAGCTTTGAAAACTCTTTTAAATTCAATCAATTAAAAGTTTACTCTTAAACAGGATTGAAATTAGACTACCACATTGGTGCTGATTTTGTTTCGGAGAAAAGTACAAAAAGATAATTTCCGTGTCAAATGATTCCGAAGAGATGTGTTGACGTTCAAATGTCCATGCATGAAAGGCTTACCTCTCTTACACAATAAGTAACTTCGGAGGAGAAGACCGTTTCCGTCTTTTCTTTCTTCTACACACATCCATCAATCTAGATTACAGTCCTTCCACACAAATCATTGACAGCTTTCCCCTAATTCCCCCAATCTTTTTTTATTCCGTGTGAGTAAGATTTACTTTGCTTTAGTTGGTCTGTATCTTATTACAAATTCAAATAGACTTTCTCTTACTGGCACTGACAACGACGAGTGATACTGCGTGAGTAAATAAAACACTTTCATCTGGCTCGAGGAAACGGATGGTAGAGGAAGTTTCTTTTTCGAACTAAATAGTCACTCTTAATATCATCACACACCAACATTACTCTAACATACCAACAACACATATCACTTCTCGCAGACTTGCGAATCCCTCGCTAAGTCGGATGCACATCCACAAACAACACATGTACTTCAACCACCGAGATGAAAAGAATTATTTGATATAGAAAGGAAGAGTGTAAAAATAGCAAAGTTCTGTCTTTTTTATTTACAAAACTCTTTTCCCGTCCGTTCAACATACCATTAGTCTTGAAGACCAAGTCTTTGGAATCCAAAGAGAAAGGTTTCTTTTTGTCGTTCTTTCTCTCTTTTTACTTATACTTATTTACTTCATCCGTACTCATTTCAATCCAATTCCTTTCCTCTCCTTCTCTCTCTCCGTTCTTCTTATGGAAATTAGATAGCTTCCTCCATTTTCTTATCTGTTTACTCTCTCCTCCACTTCCATTTGCATTAAATGAAGAAACAGCTTCCTCCTCTTGTGATAAGCATCTATCTCTAGAGTCCCGAAGAGTACTACACACAAACACACACACACATACACACTAAGTACAAGGTACACAGTACTACACAGCTTCTTTTTTTCCCTTGCCCACTTTCCCCGCTTACGGGTTACGCTATGCTGGACCTGAACGGAAGATGCTGTTTCTAATCTAGATCCTATCTGCTTTTTTATACTTTCTTTACTCACATTACTCCTGTTGTGTGTTCTCCTACTCCTCGTTATCCCTACTTCCGCTCCATATTTACATACGAAGACTACCCGGAGTGGATGTGGGTGTGTGGATACTACCGTGAACACATTCAACAAGCGAATAAGGTACTCTTTCAGTCCCCATAACCGTTGCTTATGTACATGTGCTTCATCTTAGAACAGACAAGAAGATAAGTTCTGTGTGCTCGAAGACATGAATACCAAACACATAAACAACGAGAAAAAATTTGGCAATTCTTCAACTAAACAATAATCCACTACCCACTAGATGAGAAAACATCTTTCCAAGGATTTTGATTTGTTCCAAGGAGTTCCACAAATATTGTCGAAGAAAAATTTGAATTATGCTGCTCAAGAAGAAATGGATGTGTATTTGCGATGTGTATTTGCGATTCGTAAGAGAAAGAAAAAGTCAAGGACTGTTGAATACATTTCGCAGAGCTTTGTTCTAACTGAAGAAGAAGAAGAAAATCAGGTCTTCATCTTTCGTATTGTATTTCGGTCTGAAGGTATTTTGGTACCTTGAAGGCTCCTTCTAATTTGGAACTTTTTGAACTGCACAACTGTATACCACGAGTAGTGAGGGTGGAAGATATGATTCCTGCACTGCTTGCTGGCTACCTTTCCCTCTTCCTTTAATTCCAGGTTCCTCTACCCTCGTTGAACGTTGTTCACTGATGCCAATCAGAATTTCCCCGTTGAGAGAAAAAGAGCATTGGAAAAAGCGCAGTTTTGTCTGTGAAAGAAGCTGAAACATCCCATGAGAAAATGATGATGAAGGAGGCTGAACGTGACCGAATATCTTGGGACCAAATTGTAACAACCAAAGTAAATAAGTAATTTAATGTCTTGCATCCTCATTCCTGAACTGTCTCGGTGGTTGAATTGTAGAAAGATGAAATGTATTGCGGTGAATCCTGTGAATGTGTCTCTCAAATTCATCCTTCCTACTTAGAGTCAAGAAAACACTTTCTTCAATTCATTTCCAGGCGATGCAATATTCTATCTGATGATGGGAGAGCGGCTTTTCATCTTCAGCTTCAGCATTAGCTTCGAATCACGTTGCTTCTCTTTCTGCCAGCGAGTTCCTTCTTCTGAGTTCTGACTCTCTTCTCATAAGTTGACGTGAAGGTCGGGTGCTGTTGAAATTTTATGAAACTTCAGACAGAAGGAGGATGCTTTTTGGTTTTGCGGCTGATGGGTAGTATAATGTGGTTTGTGAGGTTAAGTTGATGATGCTTCGTTGAGTCAGATGGGTTCTTCCAAGTCGTCGGAAGTAAGTGTAGTTGGCAAGGAACGGAAATGAAATGAAGTAAATGATGAATGCTTACTTAACCTAACCCTAGGACGACGACGATACAAGATAAATGGACTTGATGGCTGCCTCTCAAAGGCCTTCCCATCCGTAGAATAATACACAACCGGCTTACTTTTATCTCCACGGAAGAAATGTTTGTGTATGCATCATTGAAACTCACTACTACTACGTCTACTACTCCTACTATTGTACTTGAAACTTCAATAATGGATTACATGCACATCTTAGGAGAAAATTGGTTTTGTGGATGGTTTGTAAAATATACGGGAAACGATAGGAGTAACAGCCATTCTTCATTCTCAGGAAGTAAATATCTATCTACACGGTTTCGGATTACTAGAGAGCTTCTTTATTCTGCTTTTAAACGGCATACACAACATTTATTTGGGATAGTGGTAGACAAAGGAGAAGCAATTTCCTGCTAGGTATACACAGAACCAGACTGCTGCTGACCAGAACAAACTCTTCCTGATACTACGATGAATTACAGAAAGTGATCCACCTTCGTTAGTTAGGCAGTAGGAAGGATCAGAAGGCACTCACGCAAACCCACACCGTATATTAAGAATTGGGGAGCCCAATTTCGAAAATGTATTTGGTGTTGTTTGTATGTCTGACCCCTGAAGAGAGATTCTCTCTGGAGAGATGAATGGATGAGAATAACGATGTAAGAGTTGTCTGGAGTAGAGAAATAAAGGAAAGCGACAGAGAAAGAACACATGTTGTGAATAGGAAATCGTGTCTTCAGTACTACAATATAATCTACATGCTGTTTACAAATGGGTTCACTCTAGACTCGTTTTTGAGACACATGAGGGTTTTACTGACAGAATGATCCTTGTCCTTTTGTACTCCCAGTTTAAGTAACATGGAAAAGGAGGTCTGAGAGTCTGCATGTTGCGATAACTGTGTACAGGGCTTTAATATACGACGAAGATGTCCTCTTCCACTACACAACAACACTATACGTTGTACGTACAATCCTTCAGATGAGATACCTCCAAGCATAAATAGATTTGAAGAGAGAAAACCGTTTCATTAACTTTCTCCAGGGTTCTTCTTCTTCTGGTGGGTCAGAGAGGAAATCGCATTCTCTCCCAAATAAACTTGATACATGGATTTCGTTTTAAGGAAGGCGTTGGTTGCCTCTTCCTCTTCCTCTCACTTTCTTGTCTCCCCAAGTGTTTAGCTTTATAGCAGCAGGCAACAGTAACAGACAATTGCAAAATTCTGTGAGAGTGCAGAGGATGGACATAATGTTTTCCTCCTACTTTTACCCGGTTTACTGACACACATTCCCACTCCTCCTATTACGTACATACATACACATACTCTATTGGGAAACACGATATCATGAATTTAAACAACCCCGACACTTATAGTTTCACTACCCATCCCATAATGTACTCGCCATTAAAGTAAAGTGCATTTTCACTGTAATGATTATTGATAGAATAAATAACTCATTTCATTAGGGAAGGAATGCACGAGTCCTGCATCTCATCATCATACACAATTTCCCAGTCATTTAAACATTCTAAACATTCTCCATTTGTGCAGTTAGGTCCCATCTATTCCTTCTAAACGGCTCACATCCGTTGAACTGTTCAACCCATACAAATTATATTCTTCAGTTGACAATCCTTGTCTTTGTTCATTCTTCTCAACTTCGGTAATTTATTGTCTCCCCTATCTTTTGTTTGACTTGATTTATTCCCGTTTCTTAGCTTGAGAGGGGCAAACACAGTAAACCAGACCAAATAACACGGCTCGTCACAGTCACAAGTCAGTCGTAGCAGCGAAGGAGACGACTACTTGCTACTTTGCTTTCCATTAATATTTGTTCTCCCTTCTTGCAATCTCTCAGTAACTCAGTACTCTGAGTTCAGAGTCAGTCGGAGAGTAATTCTTTCCTGCAACTTTGCTTCCGTCACAAACTCCCGAAAGTATAGACAAGTATGTATCAAAGTATCCTCTCTCTCTCTCTCTGCTACTAGGGCTCTTTCAAAAGGATTGGACACTGCAATTCCACTCTCTATGAAACTCCATCAACAGCCGAGCAATATTAGTTGAATTTCCTCTTTGAAGTTTCAACTTCACTACGCTCAACTTTAGAAATAGTGGCATGAAATGAAGTATACATGTTGTCGTTGCCTCGTTCCGCGACTTCATGGTTCAATTTCGCTTTCTTACAAGTCGCACAACTAACTAGACCATTTTCTTCGATAACAATAACACGAATGACAATCTTCCCAGCTTAGTTTTGACATCAAGCACATTGTTCATGCCAGTGAAAACAAATGTGAGTCTTTTAATCATACTGTCAATGAGACACACAACTCATGATGGGAAATAATTCACTTTCATCTCAGCCAGTGAAAAGACTCTTTTAAGCTGTAGGTGAATTGTGGTGTTGCCCATATACACGAGTAACACGAGAAATATTGCTCATTGAAGTTTCTTATTACTCATAATACTTCACTTCACCACTCCCACAAACAAATATCCGCTTCACTACCTGACATGACACACATTTGTGTTTGATAGCTGTTTCAGGTCATAAATAAATTGGCTTGCGTAATCATCCAGAAGAGTATTCTTTTGTGCTTGCAACCATCAAGTTCGACAGTCGACTGAACTAATTTCCAAAGGCAATCAAAAATAACTTGTCATAAAGTTCCTGCGGGAGGATAACGAATTTCTGGTAATAAGAAGACATGCCGTGAAGATTTTGGGATTGCATGTGTGTGTCAGTATAAATAAGGTAGTTTTGTTCTAGGCTAGGTTGTACAGCTGGAGACGAATAAGAAGAAGAAGGAGAGGAGGCAAGCAGCATGAGAGAGAGAGAGAGAGAGAGATAGTTGAAGAGGATATGCATTATCTGTGATCTGACAAAATGACAGGACGGAAAAAGTAGAAAGTAGAATTGGAGCATCTGAAGAATGTTCTGCTTATGGATGAGCGAATGAAAAGAGAGGATTTAGCACGCAGGGAGCAATTTACATCTAACCTACTTTTTGTCAAAAGGCTGAAAACTCTGTGGGTAAAAAAGTCCAAATGGTTTTATTATTCCCCAGGACTAATCTATCGACTCGGTATAATTAGATTTGATGACTTGTTTATGCTCCTACTCTCCATGTTCTTTCTCCCATTGCAAACTTCAGTGAAAACTGCATTAGGCGGTTTTAAAAGCTTTACTTGTGCTGAAACCAGATAGACATGTGTGTGTGTGCATCCCTGCCCTCATTATTATTCCGCTCTTCAGCACTTCCACAAATTGGTCTCTGTGCTGCTCTCTCCTAAAAACGAGTTTTAAAGGACGACTGGGAGGACGAATTATCATTGAACTTATGTCTTTCAACATTACAAAACTACTGCAGTAATTACATCTCTCTTTCGTGATACAAGACGGTTTTGAAGCAACCACACACAGAGCAGCACACAATACCAAAAAAAACTCTTAGTCTCTCCTCTCTCAAACAGATCGGAGATTCGATTAAGCCTGTATGTTGTATTATTCCTGGCCTCCACTTTCAATCATAAAGTTATTAACAAGAAAAATCAAAGATGCATGTAACATGTGAACAGAGCAAACAAAAGCTATCATGATTTTTAGATGTTCACAATGTTCAGTACGTACTTGACAGTTTGTTTGTAGACACACGGGACTGTCAAGGGAAAAGTAATTTCTCGGACAATCAAGTTTTACTATCGAAACTCCTCCGTACTGAATGAAGGATACTAATTCCCGGAACTTTCTCTTTTTTCCATTTCTCCTTTTATCTTTACAACCTGAATTGTTATTATGACAAGACGGGAAGAATAAGTGGGAACATCATGTCTGACAATGAGAGCACTGACAGAGATACCTACGCACCTACCTACCTGCATAAACTTTCCTTCTCGGAAAGAATTAATGATCTTTCATGCCACTTCTTTGAAACATTCTGTTTGTTTCGCCAAATAATTATTACTTCCTTAGTTCCTCATCATTATTTCGGAATGTTGCATTATGGCTAATTGATTTCCACAGAATTTACGAGCAACTTCTTTTTCGGTGATTTGAATAATGAGTATAGGGATGTTTATGGATTCGGGGAAAGAGCAAGATTCTCTTTATATATACTTTGCCATTTGTTTTTGGCAAAGAAACTCTCCAGCAATCTTAGTTTCTTGGTAGTTCTCTGTACACTTTGCCTGTCGAGGAGCTATAATAATAATCCAAACCAGAGATTGTAGTACCCATCTTAACGGCCTTTAATCGATAAAGACTGTCTAATTTGATTAAATTGCTGTTTTGACAGATTTATTTGAAGGGAGAAGAGAGAAGAATACAAGACACTTTCTTTGATCCTGATCGTAAAGAGTTATATGAAACACTCTTCCCATTTACTGACTGTAAAGGAATCACTCGCATTTACCAAGTGAGATACAACTTATATAATGAAAATTGTCAGCCAAGAAGCATTTTATTATTACCTTCTTTGCCAAAAAGGGCTGTAGAAAGTGTTTTGTAGCATCGCCATGTCAAAATGGCTACGGGGTAATGGTATTTTGGATCAATGGATATGTTGTACAAAGAAGATTGATGCACGCTTATAAATGTAATTGCCTTAAGATTAGTTTATCTTTGGCCTAGTTTCTCCACCACACTCTTTTACAAGTATCTTGGGAGTCACACTCCCAGTCATTCACAGTAGAAGAGACACCGTCAGAAGTTTCACTGTCGTTGTAATTTCCTTTACGCTTTTTAAGAGTCACTCATCCAAAAGTTCCAAAACCACTTTGGAACGCTTGTGTGGTCTTGATTAAATATTTCCGCGATATTCTTCTCATCACACAGAATTAGTGTGTGCATTATTTACTATGCTTAATTTGTATGCAGTTTTACAGTTTCTGCATTCACTTGAATGGACTTTCACTTCTTTCTGAATTGTTATTGCTAGCTGCGCTCATTTGTTACCACAAAGCAGACAGCAAGCACGGCGTATTCAAAGTTTCATGCTAAAATGAGATGAGCTCTTCTAAATACGAGTTTTCGGCTAACGTATACCAATATCATAATCAATTCATAAACTCTGTACTACGTGAGTTAGTGAATCTTTCCCTAGAATTTTACCTTCTAGTTTCTCACTTGTGTTCGTTGTGGTTGATGCAGGTCACTATGTCATAAAAAGTAACGGGGAAAGCTGAATATTCACATTGATCTGTGGAAAGCTGCATTAGCAGTGTAAAATGTGCTGAGGAAAGGAAGCGTGAAGAAAATGTTGGATGCATTTCAAATGGCGGAACTTATTCCCTTAGTTGAATCCTTCGAGTTACGTACTTGTATTTATAATACGCAGTGTAGTTATTTTGGAGTTGGTAAAAGCAGTTGATGGCTTTTCTGTGGTAGATAACTCAGTAAAGGCGAGAGATGATGTTGTGAAGTTGTGTCTTTTTGCTTTATCCGAGACTCTAAGAGAACAGGATAAGTTCTGGGAGTACTTACTCGGTTTAAGGCTTACGGATAAGAAGACTCGTTTTTTATTCGGACTGACACTTAAGAAACACTCAAGTGAAACTCTTGAGCTGGAGTGCTTCAAGAGCCAAGTAAAGAGCTATCATTAGCAGCCTCATCATTTTCTTTTACAAGAGTTTCACTTCTTTTATCCAAAATCCATCCCACCCAATGCTGCCGTCTAATGTCTCTTCTTCCTTTCACCCAAAAAGAATGAAATCTCAGTAATGATGGACCTACCATGTGCTACCATTAAATCTCGCATTATCAACATCATCATTATCATTCCGGTCTAAAAGATGAGCTAATTTGTGGGTTGTACGAAATCTCACAAAACTACCAAGTCACTCTGTAGAGAATGGGAACAAGACAAAGATTTATTTAGATTGCATGTCTGTGGTCAGACTTAATATGACAAAGTGAAAAAGTCTACCTCGTTAATGCCACGAAGTAAATGGAGAGTTCGTTCGTATGGAGTTCCAGAGCAGTCTCCACATATGGACCGTGCTTGCTGGTTGAGTAAAATAACCGAACGCTAATTTATTGTGAACTTGTTCTTCTCCTGATAATCTCGAGTGTAGACAACATCTTGGAATTGATTTGTGGCTTAGTCTTCCTTCGATAAATCAAAAGGAACGGTAGGGAGTAGACAAGCACCCAGTTGTTCTTGATTTACCCGTTCTTCCCAAATTATTTGAACGAGTTGTTCTTCTGGCACACAATGAAGGACAACGGAAGAAATCATCCATGAAAATTCCACCAAACATCCTCTAGACACACACGCCGTCCGTACAAAGACAAATTGAAGAGACAAAGACAAAAGACAAAAGAGACGAGGAAAGAGGAAGAGTGCAAGCAGGAAAGATGAAAAACTCGCAACAATAACCACTCAAGGGAAGCTAGTTTTAGTTCAGACACCAAAAAGAATAACAAAATGTTTCATTCGGGACAATGTGTTGAAAAGTAGTGAGAGAAGAGGCCATCCAGTCTACTGCTGAAAGGCAAGAGAGGAAGTATGTTGAAGCATTGGGCGAGCAACTCAGCACTACTCAGCAGCAACATTCAAGTAGAGAGAGAGAGAGACAGTCTTTTAGTTGAAGAGAGAAAAAAACTAGCATTCATTTTTGTACTTTTACCTTTTTGTTCCTTCCTTCCTATAAGAACGTCTCTCGTAGTACTCCGAGCGGTCGAGCAGAAACCAACTTTCTTTCGCTGCATAAAAAGGAAGACAAAGACCACGAAATGACATTCCCTACCCTCACACGGATGGTCGGTTGGATGGAGATGTTCTTGAGGAATATATGTGGAACGGACGGGCAAGAACTCACTCTGGAAAGTGAGTATGTAGCATATACGCTGTATAGCATGGCGATAATGGGATTCTCTACAAGTATTGAGAGCTGTTCTAAACGTGATCCGAAATGTTTCGCCTACCCTAACAATATTTGAGTAAAAGTAGAAGATGAAAAATGTGAACAAAAAATAGGAAATATCAAAAGCAGACAAGAGCGCTGTGTGACTTCCCCGAGAGAGTCTTGTCCACTTTTGCTCCTCCAAGTTTCATGTGCACTCACTTTCTCCATATATTCATATATAATCGCGCATTGCATCGCGTCACAATGACACAATAGACCCATACCGAATTATCTTGGATGTACTTTTGCTTCTTTAGACTTTAAGCTACATACACGCTATTGTCTACGTCATAGTCAGATCAGACGACTACACTCCGTAACCACACTTTTTGGTCTCCTCATGCCTCAGACGCTTACGGCATTGTATTAAATTTGCACAGAAAATTTCTCGCTGATATAAGAACCACAGCCACAATTCACAAAGCAAAGTGTCTACTAGTGGTGGATGGGATTCGGCCTTCGCTTTTTGTGCACATGAGTTTATATTTCAGTTGTATACTCTGAAGTAATAGACTTTCTTCTATTGCTACACACACACACACACACACACAGACTATGATCATTTAGACTTTCTCCGAATACTCGAAAGTGTACAAGATTTATTCCTTTTCCTTCCCAAGTAGCGTGCATCTCATTGTCTAGATTGAAAATGAAAATTTTTCTTTTATTTCTGCAGACTAAGCGAACTAGATACATTTTTAGTTTTTTAGATTCAAGTGATTCTCTAGTTTCCAGTAACCTGCTGTCTCTGTGCGTACTAGTGTGGTGGAGAAAGTAGGCCATTCCTCAAATCTTCGTCACACGCTCTTACTTTCTCCTGTGGAGTTTATATTCCTTTCAAATAAGTTAAAAATACCCTTAAGAATTTCCACGCAAAGCCTTCCCATGAAATCTGGAGTTTTGCTGTTGATTTAACTCATCATAATACAATGGTTGGAGGTCGGTGGTTGTGGGCTTTCACCATTCAACTTCTGGTTAGAATCAGGCTTCAAGGAGTAGTCGACGCGCTTCCTTTCCCGTGGGTAATGAATGCACACCAGTACCACCCAACTGCACGGTTACAAACAAGCAAGGTCGATGATGGATAACACAATGTGCGATGCGCTGCGAGTTTAGGAAGGTTCCCTCTGTAAGTAATGCAGTAAGAATAAGTGCACAATGGGCAAAGTCTTTGTTTCGGTTTTCATGATCCAAAGCCTGGGTGCTATTAACGGCTTACCATAAATCCTAATCAAGGAAAGCATATTAAGAGAAGCACAATCTAGGGAAATGTCAGCTGGCTGATTTTCTTTTCCCCTGCTGATTCTATCTTCTTAAGTTATGTTATGATGGAGAATACACACACACACATTCACAACCTTTGCCTTCATTCTTCTCGCAGGAAAGAAGTTACTGGGGCTTTTAGTCCGCACTTTCTTCCCATTGCCACTGCCACTGCCACACGAAGGAACGATGCTTACGAAATAAATACACACACACACTATAAGAAGGGCAGACAGAAAGAGAGAGAGAGAGGTATTTGGCAACGAAGAAAACATATCATTATTACCAAGATCAGCATTATAACTGTGTGGATGCCCTGCCCTGTATTGTTTCGTGATGATGAGAAAAGTGAAAACAGCAGGAGGTTTCTGTATCACATTAATCCATCTGTATATTAAAAGTTACGGGGAGGAAGAAAGAAAACTTTCTCTGGGGTTATTATTACTCGTCTCTCTTTCCTCATTGTCTCGAGGAGATCACTTTCCATCCCAACTAACAACCCAGAAGAGACCTCAAGATGCTTTCACGAGGTTTCTACCAGAAAGGGTGATTCTGTGGTGTCTTATTATTGGTCGTGTGTATCGTTGTTTGCACTCTTCCCATCTTCTAATAGCTGCTTCTTGGTGTTGTTGCTCCTATAATAATAATACACAGAGAATGATGGAACACAGAACCACAGGATTTCATTAGGTACACAAAAGGCCATGTCATTTCTAGGTTACGCGTTCCCTTTGTATTAAATACGATACCTTTCGTAGTGCTTAAGGAAGAAGGAGAGAATGGATGGACGAAGAGACACCCACAGAAGAGAGGAGGAGAGGATGAGAAGCCAAAAGTTTGTAATCTCTTTCTGTCACAACGTGTTTAATAATTAATTATTTCCACACGATATAATAATAAACAGGAGGAGTCTGGGCACAGTGTGTGTGTGTGTGTATTATTCCAAGTTCGGGAAAGAGATTAAAGTCTCTCGCACTTCATACAACACACAACGATTTAAGACTTTCTCTCTGTTCTTCTTCACGATGCCAATTTCCGTTCAGCTACTTTCCCATCCTTAAAGTGTAAAAGTTGAGTTAAAGATTTCGCTATTATTTGGCTATCATCATTACTTTTGCTACAACTAACACCCTCATTTCTCTCTCTGTACTTAAGCACAATACAACTACCAGGGGTGTATTAGCCGTTAACATTTGCGCCAAAGACCGTTTTACTTCGTGCTTCACGAGTTTTGGCACCCACTTTCCTTTGCCTACAACCTCCACAGTTATTTGGACTGTTTTACAGAGAAAGAAAAGTTTCGTGTTGCGTTTACTCGTATAGCTTCTCAAAAAGATGAATTATTGTGTTATTAATATGAATTGAAATAAGTAAGTAGTGCCAGAACTGCAAGTAAGTGTGTTCTTCTCGAAGAGCTTCCTCCATGTGCGAATCGTGTGAGGGTGGTGATGAACAAAAGCATTAAAATTATTTCATACGATTGTTCTCGAAAGGGGAACTTGACTGTCCCTGTAAGCACAAGTATTCAGAGAAGTTTTGAACGCTTGAGTAAATCTTTGTTGGTCATTATTGCTTTGGTTTAATAGTCACGAAATGTTGCAGTGCGGGAGAGAATTAGCGTTCCTTTCATGAAAAGCTTAGTTGCACGAGTAAGTGCACATAATTTATTGGAAATAAATCAAAACGAGCTCCCGGAAAGCGGAGAGTAGCAATTTAAGATCCACGAGAGAACATGACATTCCTTTGGTAATTCTGTGTTCATGTGAGGACAGATTCGAACATTTTACATTAGGCATAGTAGAGATTGTGTAAGAGGTATGAAATGTGCATTCTCAGGCCTGAAACTCGGTTTTGCAGTTCACAAAGACAGAATTCCAGGAAGATTCACCCACATCTCTTTTGCTACCACAGAGAACATTCCACAACGTGTTGAATTGAACTATCCGTTTTAGACAGTCTTCTGAATCAATAGGGTTTTCCAACCGGAATAAAAGGAAATCGCGTGTGTGCTCGATTGTGGCAATCCTGTCATGGTCAACTTCAAAAGAGATTGAAGGGGAGGTCATTATTGAGTGAGCTCCAATCTCGGGGTGAAAGGAAATGAACAAGTTTGTGTCAAATGTTCGGAGGAGTATGTGTGTATGAATGGGTGCACAACAATTGGAAAATTGGAACACCAGCTCATTGTTATTGCAGACGAGTGGACACTTTTTTAATTGCATAGTACACAAGCACTGTTAGGTTGGAGCGAATGAAGGACTGGCATGACATAATATGTCGATGGTTGTCCTACTTTATTAGAAGATCATCTGTATTAAACTCATTATAAATGACCTTTCCCATGTTTACTAACAAAAATAGAGTAGAGTATTGGTAAATGGCTTATGAAGGGATATATAAGAGAAAGCAGTAAAGCCCAAGGGAGATGTAATATTGAGCAATGGAATTTTACACATGGCTAGTGAATTATCTGTTAATGGCTTTGCATGGGTTACGCAAATTGCTTTAGGTACTCATGGGAAATAATAGGCTTTTATTGTTTACCATTTCAGCTGTGAATTGTTGATTTAAAGTGATCTGTTTACTTTCGACTTTCTCTTCTCTATTTGGTACATTAAATAAGCATTTAATCTGTATTGTAAACAGTAGGTCAGTTCAAACAAGCGGAGATGAGTAAACTTTAGATTTTTGAGTTTGCAATTTACTCATCAAGTAAAATAATCATGGCTCGTGTATGTGTAGTCTAAAAATATCAAATATTCATTCGAATCAAGACATTAGTCATGTAATCATATTTACGTCAGAGACGAGACGTAACTGAATATTTGAAAAGTTGGAACTCCTGCAGTTGTTTCGTAATTGTGTAATTTGATCACTTTCAAAAAAGTAATAACAATAAACATCTTACA
>JAQGBV010001730.1:0-14226 GCA_034698685.1 Isotomurus pseudopalustris
CTTAAGAAGGAAGGTCTATAAGGCGAGGACGTGATGACTTTTAGTGAGACAAATTATTACGTGCAATTCTAAAGTCCTAATGACTTTCTTCTGGTTATGGTTGCAGCAGCAACTATTAATGGCCTACTATTCTACTCCCTCGCTCTCTCTCCAATATGAAAGAGAAGAAAGGTATCTTATTATTCGCAGTATAGAATTAGAAGAATGAAACTGTGTGAAAGCAGTTTTTGGATTTCATTCTGTGTGGTGTGGTTGTGTACATTGAAAGTACAGACAGCATGCAGTTACTAAGTAAGTAGTAATAACAAAGTGTAGGCGTGTTGTAAGATTCTATAAACTATTTTATTCATCTCTTCTACTAAGTAGCAATTCCTCTGGGAATAAAGGAAGTCAATTGGCGACATCATTCTTGCGACGAAGCTCATTATGATGACGCGACATACATTGCGTCAATGACAAGTAGGCCTTCTAGAATAAAGTCTCAGGGAGAATATATAAAGTTTCACAGCATAATAATTGGCCAGGTGGAGGTGTCAACCAGTCTGACCTGAAATGTATATCTCTGAAATAGATACAGCAGAGCTCCAATCCTGTGCAGTGAAAGTTCCCGGTGAGGTGGAAAAGAAGTGAAGTTCCTTATGTACTTTAGCATGTGAGTGAACATTTATTGGCGTGGAAGGGGATAATTGGAGTACGAAGCTACACGAAGGATATACACAGGAGCAAATAAGCCTGGGTAGCTTAATGGCTCAAGTTGATTAGGGGGACGAGACTTACAGATAAATTGTGGAGGAAACGGAAGACGAGTCATTAGTAGTTCTGCCTTTCCACTTTCTCCAAAGGCAGTGTAGCTAGCTATTAGGGTGACGTGATGTTTTTGATCCTCTTAGATGTGGGCTAATCTCCCTATCTAATCCTTATTATCAACAACACTTTCGCTATTTGTTCGAATTGGCTCGTCAAATGAAGAAGGCACGAATGGAGCAAGAAGACATTTTTTTTGTAGGACGGAGGGATATCGAAGAAAAAGTGTCACATTCACAGAAAAAAACTTTTTTTCATCCGACACTTCTCGCCAAACTTCCAGGGTTTTTTTTAGTTTTCTCTGGGAATGTCAGTCATGAACCTTAATGAGGAGACAGAAAAGTAATTTCCTTCACTTCTAAACGATCTCTCTTTATACTCTGATTGCTATGTACCATTAAATACTTTGCACTGGATGCTGGAACACTGGAGTTTTATTCTTGTAATTAAAAGCCGTCTTTTCTCAGTGTAGTTTATGTTCAAGCACAATTTATTGTATTATGTCAGGTATGCATTAAACTATAGCGAAAAATGGGATTTCTGAAATGTCCCTCTGGTCCTTCACTATAAGAAGTAAGCTTCCACTGAAAGCAGTGTGATTATTGCAGAGCTCTCATTTAACACTAAAATCTATGAAATCCAACACGTAGGAGATCCACTTTCTCTTTCATTTTTTACGTTCACATCATTACGTTATCATTTGATAGCGAGAACTTCAAGGATCATCATTAAGCGTAATAGAACTTATGATATATGCTGGCGGATAGGCCTTTTCGATTTTATTCAAACATACGAAGGATTTTACTAAATTCAAATACGTTCAGTTTTCTACACTCTAGAATTGTGCTATCTGATTTATGCACGCACGCATTTTCGTGCTACTGACGGTGGTGGTTGTACACAAGAAAATAAGATAAACTCGGTTTGACGTGTGTGGTTGTGCGTTTAACGGCTACATACAAGGAGTTATGAAACTAATGGAACTATTAAAGAGTAAATCATCCACTAGTCTTGCAAAGTAAATAGCCAGCAATCTCAATTAGAAGGAGAGAAAGCTAAAAGGGAGTCATCGAGGTTGTCAAACGCAGACTTATGGGATGAAAGACTCACTTTCTCTCTATAAAAGATGGAAGTATTTATGGATGCGTAGGATTAACACAGAACGAGAGCAACAATAAAGGAAAAAACCATCTGGGTGATAAAATACCACATACACACATTTCTGTCCATACCTTAATTAAACCTACTTGATCCGTGGGAGCATTTAGTTTTGAGAATTCCGTATTTCAGTTTATGAAACTGCATGGTAGGGGCTAGTGCGGATGTGTGGAGTGAGTAGAGGAAGAGATGCTTTACGTGTATGTGGCATGAGGGAAACATCAAAACTTAATTAAGGAGATTTAAAACCAAATCCCACATTCTATATTAATGCAGCTAGCACTGAGCGAAGTCAGTAACCACACGAAGATGTAGAAGATGGTCGGGAGAGCGAATGATTCCCTTACAAGACTCGTCTTTCCCTTGGAATTGTAATTACATTTCAGACAATTCTCTTGCCAATCTGTCTTTTCCCATGAAGCGTCGGAGAAGTTCTTCGTATATATTTCAGCATAATCAACCACAATTCTAGTCGACCAAGAACCAAACCACTGCAAGAACTTTTCCTATGGAATTCTTGGGGAATATTTTCATTGTGGAGAAAAAGTTGGCCTTTTATTATCAAAATTAATTTATTCTGACACATTTTATTCTTCGTGAGGGGAGTTGGAGATATTGGTGAATCTAAAAGAATTCTCATCCGTGAGATGGAATACAAAAGTAGTTGTTTGAATAAAAATGGGATGGAATGAAATTTCCTGTTCTTCTTGTCTTCGAGGAAAAAGTTAGTTTTCCTCCATCTCTCAGGTCTTATTGATGTTGTTATAATAATGCAAAGAAGTAAGGAGAGATGATCGAGATGAATGTAAAAATTAATACTTTCAGATGTTCGTAATTTGGGAAATTGGGACAGATACAGGAGAAAGCTAGGGAGAAAGTTGGTTGGGAATTCAAAGGAGATTTGTGTGCATGAGCATCAGCATCAAAATGATAGATTCCTTAATCTTTCCAAATGAAGGATGATGTGAGCAAGTGAAGTAAATGCTTTCATCTTTGTTCCTACTGTTCTTCTTGCGTTTACGACTGACTCTGTTGTAAAATGTGTTCTCGTTAGAATTTCAAAAAGTCGTATTGCAGAAACGACTTTTGCAGCTGGGTTAATGCAACAGCAGGAAGGGTAGAAAAAGAAAGTAAAAAAGAATATGGAACTTGTCTTCGGTCTGCAGTGCATTTGGTTTTTGTTATGTTGGTTCTTTTTACTTCTAGAGTGTTCAGACAATTCAGAGTATAAAAGGCAAGAGAGAGAGTGAAAGTCAGTAGTGGAGGTCTGTGATGGTCGAGTAGTCCCTTATTTCACGGACAAAAACTGCAGAATAATTTATGACAACTCTCTCTCTCCTTTATTTCACAATAAAATGCATAAAACAGCGGGCTAAAGATTACAAAACACGCCTACCAACTACTCTGTGAACATCCGTGCTCATGTAGTGACGCGTTAGTTACTTGATTTGAAATACATAAGGGACGGGAAAGAACTCCACCAGTCGATTTCCCTTCGAAGGATACACAAAATGTGAAGTAGAGGTAGAAAGAAGCCCATATCATGTAAACTTTGCAGGAGAAAGCAAAAAGGAGCGATTTCCAGTACAAATCGAGCCCATCTCTGGTTACTGCGTACGAATAAACCTACCTTTGACAACTTCACGACGGTATATTACCAAACCTACCCGGGGATCGTATCAATTGCAAGTCTGTTTCTGTTTGTTTTTGTAAGAAGATCTTGAAGTATTTGTAGTTTGTTGTGTGGTGAGCTGGAATATCTCGAGGACCAATGTGTAAGCAGGGCGTAGGTACTTTTGTGTATACCTTAAGCCTGAAGTAGCGGAGGAATAAGTTTCTTTGCGAAGTAGAAAGTGTGAAGCTTCTAGTGGATATGATATGAAAACACAGTAGTAATCCTTTTTATGCGCCAAAGTTCATGCTTCTTGCAACCATAAATCTGCTTTGTTTCTAGAGATCAAAAGATAAGGAAAGAATATTTTCATTTGTGACGTGACATACCTCTTTCTCCCCATGAGAGTTCCCATGTAAAGTTGGTGATCTGAATTAGCATCGTTTGACATTTTGAAGGAGACTTCTTTGGCTTAAGCCACCCTCTTCTGTGTCTTAAGACTCTTAAGAACTCGTATTTCCAAAAGAGAGCAGACAGTCAACTCGGTTACACGAAAGGTGAGGGATCAAATATACTGCGATGCGATGTAATACGATTTTACGTTGAAACGAAGTTGTCTTTGATTTTTGAAGTGAGTTTTTATTAAGATTCCACTTTCCCTTCCAACAACATCAAATAACACAACGCTCTCATTCAGTTCCACTCTCGCAAAGACACCTTTTACAGTCACACAAACTTTTCAATTTGGTGGATTAAACGAATACACGCAGATAGTATGCAGGCTTAGGTAGTTTTGTATATATCTTCTGCACGTGAAAGAAGAAGTATGTTAGCGTCTAGCGTCTAACACATAAGTTCTGTTCGCACTGGTTATTAGAATTGTGAAAGGAGTTTAATCAAATAGACACACTCCATTCACCTCCACTTGTCATGAAAAGAACGAAATAAATCGCTGAATGTCAACTCACCACGATATCAAAAACTTATGCGAGACAATTCCTTCATCTCTGTGAGTCTTTCTTGTACAGTTCATTATTCTTATTCTTACTTTACAATCAAACTTCCTCAGAGATAATGATGGGGTTTCTAGTGTGTTATTACAGTCATTAAGGGGATGGCACTGGAGTAAGAGAAAATATTTGAGTAAATCTTATTATATACGCGTATATCGAGAGGAGTGCAGCACTCCGTTATGAACGCCTGTGTCACTAGAGTAAAAATAGAACAAACTATGATCACCACTTCCACTGTTAATTAAGTTAGAATATGAAAACCTTTCTGGGTAAATTGGCAATCAATCTGGACACAAATGAGTGCGAGAGAAAGTTATTACAGGCAAGAGGGATGCTCAGCTAAAGAGGCTTTTCAATTAACTGTCACTGGACTAATTTCGATTACAATCAAAATGTGTCTTGGTCTATTTGAAAGGAGTAAGAGGCAGGAAATGCCTGGAAATGAATGATAGCAAGACAGACTTGAATGAGTGAAGATTGTGGAGAAAGAATTGATTTACTCGATGGGACCAAGTTAGTTTATCTAAGAGAGGAAATCCATTCAATTCGTGTGACATGTGAACGGGTGAAGGTGCAATCTGTTACTGGAGAAAAGGAGCCCAGATCCTGGAGAGAAAGTCCTCTGGAGTTGTAGGTACCCAACTCGGCTAAGGAGATAGGAATCCTGCGAAAGGACGCCTGCCTACCTAAATACTTGCTCGGTATAATTTTGGTGAGTGGCTGATGGAACAACGCAGCACGGTATTTACCGTGGAATAAGTAAAGCCAAGGAGTCCTCACTTTCCTTTACTTCTTCAATCTTCTGTGGCAAAGAAGAAGAAGTCGTCCTCGTCGGTGAACAATGAAAGCGTGTGGAACTATTGCTCAAGGCACTTCTACTCACGTCCTTGCTAACCTACCTTCTCCTATCGCTATTTTCCTTTTGGGCACACCAACTACTGTGAACACTTTCTAAACGTAGATTTTATTCCTGAAATATTGATAAGAAGTTAGGAGAGGACTAAGCGTTGGATGTACCTGAGTTCTTCCTCGTGTAAAAAAGTCCTTCACTTCACAGACAACATCGCCCTACCTCCACAATACCTAAAGATACACAAGTGATATTATGTGTCTCTCGTATCACAAAAATTCAAAAGATTTTTCAAGCCCACAGAGAGTCTTTTTACCCTTCCTTGCAAAATGTACACTTTGTTTGTAGTAGGAAGCTCCCTATTCTTAGACACTACAGATAGTATGACTACGACTAGAGAGACATTCTTTGAGCTTCTTCCTGCTTGAGCTGCTACCTACTCACATTACATAATAATATCATTTTTGTGAGCATGCAGGCTTCCTTCTCTTTACAAGATTTCCTCAAAGACGAATTCACTTGAATTGAAATATCATTGAGAGGAAAAGAATAACTCGGATGAACGAAGAGGGAAAAGAGGAGAAAGTCTTTGATACAATAAAACTACTTAGGTAAAACTACGCAAAGATAAAAACATTTCACTGGGGTAAATCGGTTTGAAACTTATTGTTACAATTCTTAAGAAGCTTACGAATGAAATGATACACAAAGTGGAAGACCAGAAGAAGTACAGAGACGAGAGCTCAGAAACAGAAAATAATAAAACACATAAACACGTGGGACTGATAACCAACCAACCTCGGAAGGAACTGAATGCCCTTTTACTTATCATTATCCCCATCTTCATGAATCCATTCTTGTTGCTTGTGTGACGTAATGAGCTAAAGAGCTTTCAGTTTGGTTATAAATCTACTTTCCTCATGAATGATGCCCCTGTGGAAAGAACATTATATCTCTCCTTAATGGTACTTTTACCTGATGTCACATCTAATTATCAGCCCAAGTAGCAAGTGAATTATTTAGAGAGGATTGTGATAGCAATTCACACTTACCTTCACTATTCATTCTCCAATTCTGTAAATGGATTTGAACTCGATACTGATACACACACACACAAGCATATGTTGTTATTATTTGTGTTGCTCAATCCTTTGAAATTGGATTACCCAACCCAAACAGCACATTCTACTTACAGAAGTTAATCTGATTTTGCGTGTGGGATAACTTCGGTGGATGGATGGAACAAATGGAAGTTTGTATGGGAGGAAAGAAAGGAGAGAGGGGAGAGATTGGTTTACTACGCTTGGTTAAGTAAACTACAACTAACAGGAAGTAAAAGGATAATAATGCTGTGAGGAGTTTCTCGTTCCACCCCGGTGGTTCATCTCTCCTCACTTTCACCCACACATCCGTGGTTTGTCTAATCGAAGTGTAGAGTGATACATAATCTATGGCTATGTATATAGACGTACACCTTACTTGGTCCTTGTAAAGACGTTTGAGGCTACACAATTAGTACCAACTGTGCAACCAAGTCTATCATCCTTTAATCGAATGATGGAGAAACACACAGAGGCTCACACACTATTAGTCTTAATACACGTGGAAGGGAGGAAGGTGAAAGTGCAGTGGCAAAGTCTTTCTTCCTTCCTTCCTGCCTGCTCCATTAAATCCTGTCAAGAATGCTAAAAGTTACTTAGGAAGGAAGCTGATGCATCACTCGTTGCGTAACCTTAGATAGATGAGATCTGATGTATGTATCCTTTGGGCCTTGAGAAAGTCTATCACTCGATAAACTCGGTGCACACTTTGGGACGCAGCAAAGAGAGTTCACTTCGTAACTCAGTTGATCTCTCATTTCTCACGTCTGTTGGAGTTATCTTCTCCCCCGTGTAGCCGTTGGCTGTGTCTTAAAATATGAAACATCTTGAGCTAAGCCGATACAGAAGAAGGTCCGAGCAGTACGTAAGTTCATAGGTAGAAGTGCTCTGCTATGAGGGAAAGAGGAGAGTAACTAAAAGTACAACCTCAGTTGTAATGGCGTAGGGGTGCAAATTGAGTAAGAAATGGGCAGAATGCAAATAGGATCATTTGAGTGTTCTTAGAGACTCCTGTGATTGTGCTGGTTGAGGGAAAGGCATTTTGTGGAATTTGTGAAGTAGCCTTTATGATCATCCTACTCGGAATTCCCATGTATGTGTGTGCGCTTTCACTTCCCTCCGCTGAATATTTAATGGCTTGTTTGAATTCATAATCTCAGTTAATGCATACTTGTACGAGGATAATGCATCAAAGTCCGCCTGGCAAATACAATACTCCTCCTTCCACCACTACATAAATTGTCCTTAAGTTGAGGAATGTTTTGCATTCAGTGGGTGTCTTTTTATGGATCTGCCACCATCCCAACTCCTCTGGCTTCCTCATCCGTATGATGCAACGACGGAAGATCAACTCAAGCACCATTCCAAGACTTCCTCCTAAGTTGAGCAAGAGAGTTTCAGATTCTATCAACGTCAGCAGTGTGCAGAATTCTAATTCTAATAAAATAAGAGAAAGCAAAAGCGGAGTAGGTATTGTCAGGCACCAGAAATCCCGTCAACCTTTCACACTTTCTTGGACTCCAAAAGAAGAATTTGAAATTTATTATTTTTGCTTAAAATCGAGAGGAATTAAGAATAATGATATTTCCTAAATTCAGAAGTAGGCCAGCTCAAGCAGGAATCAAGAATGATTAAGCAGTCCTTTTCTTCCTGCAGATTTACAATTCACAAGGGGAATCGTTCGAGAGAAATGGAGTAACCTAATTCTATACACTTCTGCTTCCTTGCACCTTACTCACTCCATCTTATTCCTGGAAGTGGTTCGAATGCGTATGGAAATCAATGATTCTTGCCTCTGTGAGACAGAGAGAGACGTAGAGATCCATCGTCTACAAATAACAAATGGAGAATTGAAGACGACAGAAGAAAAGCAACTTCTTCTTTAAGACCACATAGCTACCTACGTGCAAGATGCTGTTATTTCAATTTGGAGAAAGTTTGTTCGAGAAACACCAAATAAATAGTGAGGGAGCGAGAGAGACTTGGTTGTGGGAGAGTAGCTTATATACTACTAATACTACTTACAATACTTACAAATTGTACAATGCTACTGTGGTGAAAAGTGCGAGTAGGATAAGAAAAGCATCGTGTGTGTGTATTATTCGAAGTACCAGATTAGATTACACACTTGTCACTTCCTTGCCCCATGGTGCGGGTTTGAAAGGATAACATACGCCGAGATGGTGTTAGAACAACAGTTTGAGTATGTAGGCCACAACAAGAAGAAGAATTTAGTATGGGCATGGAGGTCAAGAGGTTATCACGATCATTATCCGCTGCAGATAAGAATGAAGCAGAGGGATTAGGGCAGGCGGGTTGGATTTGGGATCCTTACTCACATTTGTGTATAGAGAATGAGGGGAGTAACAATTTGTCATGAAAGTTTTAGTAGTCTAACTGTGTTTGTGACACAGGAAACGGGAAATTTACAAGCGATTTAGTATCAGTTCCCAGCATAGCAGTCAGTGGTGGTGTGTGTACCATTATCGTTGAATCTACGATCTCATAGTCGCAGAGCTAAGATCCTAATGCAGAAATGCTCGAGTGGAGAGAAGGTTTATTTCCATTTGGGATAAGTGTATGTATGTAACTAGGAAGAAATATAAGGATAGCTTTCTCTCTCGTTGTCTTCTTCAGTATTACAATAAAGGCTCCTAAGGTAATATTAGAGACACGAGGATAGGTCCACACTCCATGCAGGCACACATGCACACAAGTTTGGTAACTCGTCTACTTTTGTAAAGTGGTTTGCCAGTATACATTGTTACTTGTTACCAACTATGCACCTTCGTACTGTACCGTCGGTGGTAGCTGGGCCACGGTTTGCCAAAGGTATGTATGATATTGCGGATGAGATTCAACGAGAGAAAGTAGAAAAGAAGGACTATTGCCATTTGATATGATTAAAGTCACTTTTCTATTCGGATCACGGACTACCCACCCTCCTTCTTCAGCAAAAATCTGGAAGACATTCTTCCGATTGGAATCAACGAACCTACTCCTCCCATCCAAATAACTGGGCCAACTTCTCCACTAAAACAACTAGAGGATCCTTCTTAACACATCTTTCACAATCACAATAGTCTCTGCCTGCTTTTTATTGCAGTTCCTCACAGGGTGGATGAGGCGAGTGAGAAATTAAGGTCATTTTGCAATAAAGAAAATTCACTTGTGTAGTCAAATGACGATGTTTGCTCAGCTATTTTGAATGCCGTAAAACTCCACTAAGGGAATTGGAGGCATTGAGCCTCTCTCTCTCTCTCTCATTCATGATCATCTTCGAGGAGGAAATGTAACACACACTCAAACACACAGAGTCTCCATGAGATGCTGTTCATTGTTGGACGTGGAACTGGTTAAGAAGGCATTCAGGTGGTATGGAGACAGTAACAGTGGGTCTTCGGCTGTTGGCCAACATATTGCTGCCCTTGCGAAATCCAAATGTGCTTGGCCAGGCTTTCTTGTTGTTGTGTGTGAGAGATTTGCTTTCTCCTTTCTCTTAATGGTTGGTGCATTGTGTAATAAGACTCTCTCGTGTTTCCTTCCTTCCTTCTGGATACTTCCTCATGTCTCTTAGAGTCCTCATCCTCGTGCTGCTCTTGTACTTTGATATCGGGACGGATGGATGGACTCGTATCCAATTCTTTCCGGTACACTTCATCTTTTGCGTCGGAGAGAACGTGCAAGAGGTTTGGGAGATGTAAGACCAAAGATATTGCATGTACACCTACGTGTGTCTTGTGATAGTATCGTACAATATGGCCAACCATATTTCCTGGATGACGAGTTAATTTTTCACGTTTCCAGTGACCCACAAAAAGAATTTTGTGCTTGGATCTTCACGTGTGCACTTCTCTCGTGTTATCCTCTTCAAAGATCGGTTACAAAAACGCTGAAACTGAATAGAAAGGCCTGAAATAACTTAGGTCTCGCATGAGACAAAGGAAAATGGAATACCATCGTAAGGAAGTTCTATGTAAACCTTCAGAATCGAGAAGATGGAGAACGAAAAGATACGAGAAATGTTTTAAACTTTTCCCAAGCTCCTCTTAAGTTCCTTGTCTACTTAACTTCGACTCGGAAAAAGTTAAGAGAAAACAAAATACCAATAAAATAAATAGGGAAGCATAAATAACAATAAAATATAAATCCACACAGCTCAAGCTAAGGATTTAAGGAGAGTAGGGAAAGTTCTCCAACTTCTATGTTTCCATAATAAAAGTCATGTTTCTTCAAACAACAACACTAATACTGCGAATTTCTATTTGTCCAGAATTTTACACCCGTTCACAAGTAAAGTCTCAAAGCATTTGTATGTGCGAAGACACAAAATACCAAATGAAAGTTCCATCCGACAAGATTTTAAGCGTGGAGATGCGAGTAAACGCACATCCTCCGAAGAGCTTCCTTTATTATTTCTACGTGTGGGAAAGTGAATCAAACCTCTTCTGCTGTTGGCTGTGCGTATGAAACGATATGTCTCCCCTGCTCTCCACTTCTTTACACGAGAAATCTCAGATGTCTTCAACTTTCCACGAACTTTTACCATTTTAAACTACACATTTTTTTACCCTTTGTTACAATTTGTTGGTACATCTCTAAACAAGCCAATTTTCAGTCCAAATGGTTGTTGTTTTGTAATATTTCACAGACTTTTTCTTCTCGAGAAACGAAGCATGTTTGGCGATTCAACTTAAGTAGGAGCAACAAATATCCTCTGTTAAAAAGGTATTGATGAGATTCTTCACAGAAGCTTCGATTTTTGTGTTTATTTATGGACTTTGTAACATTAGAGGTATACACAGGGTAGGTACTTGGTTTTGTGTATACGTCCAGAATTTGTTTGAACGGTCACGTCTCTTGAAGTGTGAAGTTTCGCCTGAAACTGCAGATGTACACACCCAAGAAACATGTAAGTAAGTATGAAACCATCTTCCAAAACTGTTGTGTGTGGGTAGTTGGGTAGTTTCAGAAAACATTTAGCATCTCCAACAACTCACGGGATGTGAGACACGTTTGCGGTTGTTCCATTTATCTCTTTGCATTCATATTTGGGGAGTTCGTGACTCGGGAAGTGGAGGATGGAAGCGTATCTTCCGTCTGCAAAGATGTGCTGGACAGACAGCCCCATTCTTGAATTAGTTTTTCCATGTGCATCTCCTTCAGCTCGTTTCGTGTCTGGGTTTGTGTGGTCTGTTTTTCTGCCCTGAAGAAAGTCATAATGCATCACGATGATTTCACATCGTGATGGAATGTGCCAGTGGTGGTTGTTAATACTAAACTGGCGATGAAATAAAATAAATAATCCAGACAGACCGGAAGGAACTGGTGGTTTGGAAAGTTGACTTAAATGGGTGTACAGATACGAGTTGCCATTTTATTAACACGGGGGAGCATAAAATTCCTATTACATGTGTGGATTTGGTGAAAGCAAGTTTGCAGGAGGGAAAGGTACCTTTCCTTCTCCTTGTCCTTACATAATTTCTTCACGCAGAGGAAGAAGGTCAGGCAGGTTGTGTAATTTTTTTCGTGTTTGCTCAAAGAATAGATGGATATTAGAGACGTAGCTGGGGAGCTGAGCTCGTATGAATGAAAGTTGGATGGAGGAAACGCTTAGAAAGCCAAGTCATGTGCGATTCGCCCCCGAGATATGGAAGTGACAGGTTGTCTGAGAAGCCAACAAAGTTGTGTGTGGGACATTACCTGTCGTAAATACATACGCCTTTCAGACATGCAACCATTCCGGGTTGGCTTATCTTTCTCACAGACTTTCTTTCACTCCACAAGCTGTGCTTAACTTCATGGGACCGTATTTTGATAAAACAAGCAAATTCCATTTCCGCTGGGCAATCCGTGCTCCCTTCGTCTACCCAAGGTTATATACATAATATACTCTTTTACTGCTTTTTGGAAATGTAAATCATACCGCCATTTGAATTCCACTGATGTTGCATGGGCCAGAGAAAGTGTGGTAATTGATAACCCGCTGAGCGCTCTAAGGTTCTCGCCTACCATCAGTTCAGTTCACAAGTGAAATTCAGATTGACTGAGTGCAACTGCCTATTACTTTATTTGCGATTCTTGAGAGAAAGTGCAGATTCACATCAATCAGAATCATATGCATACATGCATGCTTATATGTTATAAACTTCCTTCTCTACAGGAGGAGATGCTGAAGATGGAGAATATCTTCCCAAAAGTACAGAGAGAGAGAGTGAGTGATTTAATGCGCTTATCATTATTTGTCTTTATCATGCAAATGCCATGTTATAGTGTAGTAATACTAAGAGCCTATTAACTCATTCCAGATAGGAGAAAGCAGTAAAGCAGCAATTTACATTTGAATTCTACATCTAAACTCGTGCTAAATTCGGTGTAATGCTGATGTTTCATGGTGCATTATTGATGTACTGCGTACCTAGACAAGTTTTAAGGTAAGACGGAGAACTTTTAGTTGCATTAAGTACGAAGTTGAAAGTAGTTGAGACGGAGAAAGTATTCATTCACTTCAGGACGTTCAAAATGGAAAGATTGGAATTCCATGCAACTCCCAATCTCATTTGTCTCTTTTATGGCCGAATCTTGAAAGTAAATCTAATCACGGACCATTCCTACATCCTCCTGTCGTCTTCTCCTTGTATCTGGAGCACTCATCATCTAGATGAAATACTACGCAAATGTAATGAAAGTGATACTCCCACTCTTTCCCCAGTTGCCAGCAGTGAAGTCATTCTTCCAGAAGAAAATCTACAATCTAAGATTACTTGTTACACTCACAAATGTACGTTGAGAAATCACCCGTGGGCCATTAATTCACTGTATATCAAGTCTTCGTGACGAATGGTTTTGATTTTCCAAAAAAACCTGTGCTTGCAGACGTACAGCGAAGTCTAAACCACCTCACATAGAAAAAGCTTATTTTTATAAGATTCAGCGTGTCCATAATATATAATAAAGACACTGTGTATCATAAATTTTGTCTTGTAGACTTTTGACACACGTTCATATCTTAGCCATGTCTGACTGCCAAGTAAAAATCCCATAAGACTCAAGACAGAAGACAAATGACAAGAAGCAAAGTGAGATGAAGGAAAGAGGATTAATTTTGGAATAATGATTTTGCTATCACTCATACGAAAAGACCTTCTTTTCTAATGGAATTTTCGACGGGGGTTGTGTAGCATAAATTATAAAAGGAAGCTCAAGTAAATTTTAATTCCCTTATGCCTTATGGTTTATTAAACAATGAGAATATCATCAGTTGCGGTGAGTGGGTACGAGAGTTTCCAATGACAAGGGGATGTCTGTACACGACAGATTTTGGAGGAATAAATGACACCCTGCAAATTCAAAGTTTAAAATCCCTAAGGATTAAAATAACAAAGCTAAGAGTAACTTTTTTACAAAATAAAACAGGAAATTGCTTTTTACTTTCTGCTTCACCTGCTTTCACGCAGGAAATAATAACGGGATTATAACGGATGGAAATCTCGTCTAGATACGCTTCGAAGGTTGAAGGTAACTCTTTTTCTTCCAGAAACTCTTCGATTAATTGGCATAAAAAGAGAAAACAATTTAGCTTGTTTGATACAATTGTTTGATAGAATTGTGTTTGTATCATAGTGGAACTCGACTAAATCAAGAGTTATGAAGAGAAAGTTTTAGTGGGGATGTCGGGCGGGGTTGGAA
>JAQGBV010001731.1:0-14224 GCA_034698685.1 Isotomurus pseudopalustris
ATTAAAGCAAATTACTTGTTTGAATTCCCAATAGATGAAAATTAATGCACCAAACCTGTCTGACTTCAGTTTACCTCAATATTTCATTAAATTGATTGCCAAGAATCATTTGACAATATTAACTGCCTACTTTTCAACGCTTCATAACTATCCAATGGGAATTAGATAAGAAGCTTCGTGGAAATTGTTTCTTACAAGGAACATACAATATATAGCCATCTCAAATGCTGCTACAATAATTCTGCTAGTATCGCAAATAATTATCAGAATATCCGTTTGCCATGAAGAAGAAACGCTTCGTTGGTTTCTTGCTTAAGGTTTTGCCTTGTTACAGGCGTCTGGTTAGTTTTGATTGCATCAGCAGACCGCGAAATTTCAGTGTGCATACTATCAGCGGATTATTATTTAAACTAAACTGAGGTACGCTTCACCAAGAACTTGTATACTATCTAACTTCTTCAAAGTAAATACCCACGTTTTAGGTTCATGTGATTCTTATACAAGACATTTATCAAACAAGTCCACCTTTATATTTATAGTCAACGTGATCTTTGTAGTTCGGCACGTTGGTCATAATCACCACTTGATTTAAATAAATTAGAGCTTGGTAAAAGGTTTCTCCTTCCAAGGAATATACAATATTAAATATGGCTTGCCAAGCAACTGATATAAATCTCGTCAATTCAAAAGCTTTTGCTCGAGAAGGGACTTCATTCGTCAGAACAGTTTAAACCTTCGGAAAACTATCATGACCACCACGGAAGGTTTTAAGTTGAAACTAATAATTTTATTTCTTAGACTTGATGTCAGCAAACCGAATAATTTATCAGTAGAAAAAGCTTTTGCGGAGGACTTGCGGGCATATCTCAGATTTGGGAATATATTTGGTTTCAATCCTCTAATGTGGAGCGAGAAATTTGGGCGGTTGGTTGCTTTAAGTTTTCGGAATAATCGTGTGCAATACTGTGTCCAGTTTATTCTGGTTGCTGGATTTGCATTAAGATGTGTCGCAATTGGTCTTAATTCCATTCAAAAGACGCTACGCTCGGAATCCCGACAATATGAAATCGGCTTGTACGTGTTCTTCACGCTTTTTTTAGTTCAAGTCAGCGTTGGACGTTTTGCAATTATGTGTAGACGATCAGAAGCCTCTTTCTGTTTCAATGCTTTGCTGGAGTATGGTAAAAAGTACTCACCTGCAAACGGTAAGTCTTTCATTTCAAACTTCAGTAATCAGGAAACTACTTCTGTTAATTGTCTACAATTTTAGTCCAGGTATTTGGGCTTATAGGGTAGTGGTATGTCTGTCCGTCTGTCCACTATTGTCTGTCCAGTATGTGTCCACTATTGCTCTTAAACTGGAAGAGCTACGAATTTAAAATTTTTCAGGCTTAAAAAAGCGATTGCCTTGCAATAATTGGAAACTGAATTGTGTTACAATAATTAAGTCATTTGCCACTTGTAAGTGCTTAAGTCTTTAGAGACGGGTTTTCATGAATTAGTTAATTTGACGTAGTTAACTTTAGAAAGAAATATTCTGATTTTTTCATATGATGAAAGGTGCGGTTGCATTTCGCACAGTTGCAAAATTATGTCGCCAGCAGCTACATCGAGCCTTGCAACCAAGTTTAAGTTTGTTTCCATCGAATGTCGAAAAGATTGTTGAGGGTTGAATTCGACGAGTTTTAGTCCGATTAAGTTCAAACTTTGTAACAACGCAACCGGATTTTTTTTTTCCGTTAAAATTTGAAGATAGTAGCTTATTGTATAGTTTAGATTAGTTTATTCAAGAAATCTCCCTAGGGAGTAGTTACATCTTGACCCTGGTAAAACACAAGTTGGTAGGTAGTAATTCAGAATATAATATATAATATAAAGTAATAAGTCAGTAGTATACATTATAGAGTAAGAATGATACATTTAAATAAATAACAGATAATTTGTCGAGGTACAGATAATACGTTAAGAAGTACAAGAAACACTAAACATGTTTAGTTAACCAAATTCTTAGCTTTTTTTTGAAGGAATTCAATGAGCATGAATTTTTTAAATTGCCGGGTAGGTTATTCCAGGCTACACAGGTATACTCTCTCAATCACACATTAACTTTTAATTTGTGCACTAATTTAACTCCTTTCTCTGACATTATCTTTTACACATCTCACCCATGACTACATAACAGGGTTCGAATAATACCACTTACCAAGCACTTTTACCATCACAGTGGTAACATTAAGTACACAAGTGGTATTAGTGTGATCTAGTGGTATCAATTCATAACAATTGAAGGATAGGGAGTACAGTAGCATTGCATGATACATAGATCCCACTGATCACATTAATACCAGCAAAAGCTTAATGTTTTTAAATGTAAGTTATCAATTTATAACACCCTTTAATAACATTAACAGAATACCACTTCGAACTCTGCTACATGATAAGTATCAATCTACAAGGCCAGTGATTGATTGATTGATACTCTTTATTTACGTGTTATTCCTCATTTAGTACAACAATAGACTAGTCTTCCATGAGTAACACTAAAGGGTATCACGTAGATTAACATCACTGTCGAGCATCTTTAACTCACTTGGGATAGAATTCCAAGTACCACTACAAAAATACAATTCTAAAACAATTCTAAAACAATTTGGTTTTGTGGACAACAATATTGCAGTTAAACTGCCCCCTCTTATTGCATCTATTCTTAACATCTACACAGTCAAATAATTCCTCGATTTTATTCGTTCCACCTTTCAATTTAAAGAGTTCATAAACAAAATAGGAACAATAAAATTCAAATCTTTCATTTAACGACAGAATGTTACACTTTTGGAGTAAAACATTATAATCAATATTTTAAAAAATGAATAACATTCCGCAGCCGGTGTCGTCTTAGTTACACGATCAATATGAGATTTCCAAAACCTCTTAGAATAAAATTTTGAGGCATTCGGATAAAAATAACAGATTTAAAGAGAATAAATCTACTTCTGCAGCAGATCAAGATCTTGCTTTCTAGAAGGACCCCAATTTATTAAGCAATAATCTATGAATGAAAACACATAGGCATTAAGAAGTATTATGAAAAAGTGGAGAGGAAGATAGTGTCACAACTTACGAATCGTACCACAGTTCATATTCACTTTCTTACATACTTCATCAAAATGCTCATTGAACTTAAAGTGTTCATCAACAACGACACCTAGGTACTTAAAAACACCAACTTTTTCAATTTCTAAACCATTAACCAGAACACGGGGAGTAGAAACGAGTTTCGTGGTTTGTTGGCAAATAAACATACATTTGGTTTTAGAATAATTAATATTTAGGCCGTTATCAGTAAACCATGCATCTAAAAGAAGCATAATATTATTAACATGCACAGCAAGTTTATCAACATCTCTGCCTTTAACATATATAGCAAGATCGTCAGCAAAAAGAGTATGATAGCAATCTTGTAAAACAGAGGTTACATCATTCAAAAAGATAGTAAACAGATTTGGCACAAAAACTAAACCTTGTCCTATGCCCCGATTTACCAGGAGGCCATCGGAAATAAAGCTTCCAATTCTTATATAATAGAATCTGTTAAATAGATAATTACCAAGTACAAGTAATAAGTTGCATGGAACAGAAAAATAAAGCTTTAACTTATACAAGAGTTTTACTTGATCGAGTGAATCAAAGGCTTTCTTTAGATCAATATATACCACTAGAACCACATTGTGAGGTTTATCTAATTCATGAAAAATTCGCTGAGAAAAAGAAAACAGAGCCGATTCGCAGGATCTTTTCGAACGAAAACCATGTTGGTTGTCATCGATTTCTTTGGAATTTTCAACAATGCTCATGACTTTTGATTTCAAAATATATTCGAATATTTTACTAAGTGTGGGAACAGAGGCGATAGGTCGATTAGAGTTCGGACTGATTGTCTCATAGCAACAGGTACTTAATCTTTTAGCTTATCACTAAGGATTAATCTTAGGTGACTAAGGGTACTTTTGGAAATTTTGGTCAACTTAGCTAACAATAAGAATATTGTGCGTTTACACACACTATGAAAATAATCTGTTGAAGTCAACATACGTTAATACAACGTACAAAACATTGCAAAGAAACATGATTCAAAGTTTTTACGAAACTTTATTTTAATCGAGCTAAAACTGGTTAAGTTAAATAAAGATTTTCACATTCGTGAATGGTCCTACTGATTGTAAGTTTCAATTCAGATAAATTTTGTTCCTAGCGTGTTTGTGTTACCTCAAATTCCTGGGCTTCGAGAATCTGCTTGGTGTAGGTTTTGACAAAGAAATGAATTCAATCTAGGATATGACACTAAATTTATTGTCATCACAAAAATACTGTCCAATTTGTGGACACTTTCTGCTGCGTGTACAACGATTTTCATGTTCTTCGTTGCCGGCTTCTTTCCATGCATGCCACCATTCATGGGCTCCTTCTTCTCGAATTGTGAAACTGCCTCAACGTCACAACGAATTGGAGTCCTTATCGTCGAGATGATTTCACACTGCTTCTGCCTTAACTCTGCTTTCTTGATCTCAGCAATGTTGCTATTCCAAGGAATGTTCATTCTAAATGAATACGTAAAATCATTATCACGGTAAATGGGAGGAGAATTATTTAAGCCGCAACTATTTTGGAATTGAGTCATGAATGACTTATTCTTTACCTTTCTCGTTTAATAGGTTTCACCAGGTACCAACACAGATAAGGAGATACAAAGAAATATCCCTGATTGTTCGGGAATTCAATAACACCTTTTCAGACTGCATTCTCCCCTGTACACACGGAAGTGCAGTTTTTGCAACATTTTTTATGTTATTTCTGTTGATTACTTTCCACGGTAAACTTCCGGTCCCCGTCATTTGCTTTTCATTAGCAGCGATACTTGGCAGCATCTGCTTCCAAGCAGTTGGAATACGTGCAGCTGGAGATATTCATCGATATTCCCGACTGAAAATTCTGAGGATGCAACAAAGCAAAATTTACGCAAGTAACAAGTTCACTCGTCTTTGTATAAACGCGCTTGGAGATATTTCTGTGATGGTGGGTGTATCTACATATTATGAAACTGTTTCATCAATAATTTCCCTTCAGTTTTCATTTTCCATGCTAGTGAATCTTCTACTTGCATACAGTTCATAATTAGGGGATGTTATTTCAATTTTTATTTCCAGTCAGTGCACATATTTAAAATTGTTAGGACAAAAATTTTTATTTCATTCTAAATTTCCACTTTTTCGAAAGAGAATGCTGTATATTTAGTATTATTTTTGGGAATAAGCATTTCCGGATGAGCTGTTACAATCAGTATGCATAAAAATTTCCTGTAAAGCCTCAATACTATTAACGTACAAGCTTCTTTGAAGTTTAAACAGATGTAGTCAGAATGGATTACTTCCAGCGCAGCAATTGCTAAATTTGATTTCAAAGGTGACATAGATTATTTTCACTGTGCACAGCTTCAATGCTGAACTTCGTTCGCAAATGGAATTACGCTGGAAGTTGAATTCATTTGAGATAATTGCGAATTTCTATTGTGTTCTAAAAATATTTAGCGAGCCTCTTATCTGCTTCATTGAATTCTATATACCATGGAAAACAGCAAAGTAAATTAAATATGTTAAACGTCATCACATGAAATGAACATGTGTATAGAATTGTAATTGCTATCTGAGTGAATATCTTCCGTAATTTGGAGTGTATTTTTGGTATCAACTGGAACGGATGACTTAATTGAATACATTAATTAACTTCCAATTCCACTTCTGAGACTTTAATGTTTTGTTATTTTTGGTGGATAGCGTTTCAAAAGCTGTGGCTTATAATCAGGCAGGCTGGTTTTTGAACGAAGGAAATTGTCGCCTGAAAAAGAATGCTTGCAACCCCCAGCAGAAGATAATTTTTGTAAGAAAGAAAACATTGCTTTAATAAATCTTCTAATTTTCGGTTTGCTAATATTACAATTCATGCGATCTATTCTGTATGATAACCTTTAATTATTTATTATAATTTGATTAATCTGTTCAGTCAAACTTGCTATGCTTTTTTGTTGGCTTTTCTTGTCATGTAAACATGAGTACTAGTCTGTTCAAGACATGCAGTCATTAAACATTCTGTGTTATTTAACTAGGAGGAACCTATTCATAGTGCGTTTAAGATTGAAACCTAATTTTCCTTCACCAGTCTGTCTGAGGACTGGTGATTTGTGTGTCAGTCTCGTTGTCTCGTGCGTAACGACCCTCTTATGTATGCAAATATTATGATACTCAAATATTATTATTATGCATCCATTTCTGATAAAATGAGTCGTTTTCAATCCTGAATTTAAGTGCTTAAATTTCTGATCAAAGGAATTGGTCAGACTGTCAAATAGTCGGTGGAGCTGAAAAATAAGAAAACCATATTTAAAATTTCTAAGTGCTTTTCTCAATATAAAAAATTCAAGTTTTCTCACGTTAATTGGGCTGTATATTCAAAAGAAAATAAAAATTGAAAATCCGAATCGGAGGAAATGAAGATAAATTCTTTGTGGTCAGTTCTTGATGTGCCTCGCTGTCGTGAGTTTAAAACTGAAGGAGGAGATAGGCCATGAATTTAAAAAATCCTCATTTTGGAAGTGTTTTTTTACTTAGTTACCCGTGCTAAATGCGTAGAATATGGTACAATGAAAATATTGTAAATATAAAATAAAGCCAGTACCAATCTCTTCCATCTGTTATCATCCACACACATAATTTAATTAACCCAGGAGGAGTAGGAAGAACTAACCTAATATTTAGGCAGTGATGGCGATTTCCCCTGCCAACCGTGTTCATATGCTGGATCCTTAAACTCATGATTAGGATTATACAATAATTCGATTGATACAAAGAAGCGTGGAGTTAGCTATTAAACGTTAAAATTATTTGTTGCGAAGCCTCTCCGCGTGATTCGTGTCAAATTGCGAGTTCCAGATAAGCACCACACTTGGCTTGGTCAATAGGAAATTCATTACGAAACGTTCTTAGATACAATATGTTTTGAAAATATGTCTTCGTACTTCGTACAGTTCACATTCAAATAATATACAGAGACTTTTCGGGGTATGCAAGGATTTGCGCACAACCATGTGCTGTGTTACTCTTGTTGGTGCCTTACATGCCTCTAAAATAAGTCTAAACAAGGACTGTTGCAAATTTTCCAAGATTCCAGACATATTAACGTTTCTGCTACTGATAGTCGTTCGTTAATTAACCTTTTACCAAATAGTTTTACCTGAAAGAAATCTCCTGTGATTTGACTCTTAAATTTGGAATCGTGGTTACATAGTACCAAATCAGTTTACTGTCGCATTTCTGCCTCAATTCAACTCCTGAAAAGATCTCAACCGCCGAGAATAGGATTTGTTATTTTCATAGGTTTGAGATGGATCTTATTGACGAGTTTAAGCCCCAGACTTAAATTGAACTACTTTGTCAGATGTTCTTTCTTGGATTTTCCTTAAAATGACTAGTGACCAGTGGTAGAAATACGGAAACTCTTGTACGCAATCAAATTTCAATTTCAAATTTCGATATTTATTATACCCAGTTGTTCAGTTATAGTGTGGGAGTAATAATGTGTTTGGTTTCTATTTTTGGAATAATTGGAAACTCTTGGAGTGCGTCACGTTTACGAACATTTATAAGAAGAAGCAGGAATCCTCATCATTTGCTGCTTTTTTCCCTTTCATGTTACGACTTATTCGTATGTCTGTATATGTTGCCGTTTGTAGGATTAGCTGCTACTTCTACACATTTTCGTACCTTCGACTGGTACGTCAAATGGATATGCCTTTCATTCAAATACTTTGCATTTTTTCATTCGATTGGTTTGCAAAACATATTTTTCCAACCTTCCTCAAGATTACGCATTATTTAACCTTCTTGTGTATTTCCAGGAATCATATGTCAATTCTTGCGGAGACATTAGCGAATCCGAATGCTATGGCTATAGCACATATCTAACGATTTCACAATGGAACGCTTTGTTGGTGCATTATATTACTGTTTACACTTTCTTTTGTGTGTCGTTTCCTGTAATATTGATATCAGAGCAAATGTGGCCTTGATATTCAGGGAAAGTGCTGTTACAAAATTTAATGACCATAACAAATTTGAGTAAAATAGATCGTTTAAGACTTGTAGATCCAAAGGGCATATAGAGAAAGGCAGGAGCTAACTGTTTGTCAGAGAAACGCCATAAAACCAATCATATGTTGCTGACTTTGACTACAGTTTGTTTGTTGTGCAATGTCGTACATATTGTCACTAATACACTCACAATCGTAGACGGAATTGTGAGCTCAGAATTCTCCCAGGTCCAATATCTTGCAAGTGCTGTAAATTCAGCTGTGAACTACATAATATTTTGTGCGTTTGGAAATGGATTTAGAGAAACGTTTCAAATAACGTTGAATTAAGTTCCAGTCGTCAAATACTGTATTCTTTTAAGTCCATAGTACAAATTGTTTAGTGACATTCACTCATGAGAAGTGTACCGAGTAAAGATTGTGTTCATCTAAAAATTGCAATAATTTTTAGCAATCGAATTAACTGAACAGTAGACTAATTTTTTACGCAAATAAATATCCCAACCCACTTCATGTTGAAATATCCTGTTCAATTTCTTTCAAAGCACTCAGGTATGGGTTTGGATATGTATATTTTTCAAAACACAATCACATGTCCTCATGAAGGCTTATGCAAGTAATTGCACTTATGTCCACAGTAAAACTCCAGGCTCTACCAATTATAAATACCAAATTATTGGTCATCATCATCTCAATCCAAAAGGAATATTTATTTTTCTCCGAGTTAATCTGCTACACTTTACTCGGCTCCTTCTAGTTGTAATTGATTAAACTAATGCATGATAAATTAACCTCGATGATTATTAATACTGGCCCATTTCTCTTCTAATGTATACCTTGCCATTGCTCCTTTCGCGAATATCAGTTTGAAATACATTTATTTAATACGAACTCCATTTCATTACAATGTGCCAATTTTGTCAAATTATACCTTGGTGTATTTATTACAATCCTAAATTATGCCTTTCAAGGACCCTACTAAGCCAGCAAGGTTTTAATGTGATGCTTAGCGTTCCATTCTATTTCCTTTTCGGTTGTGATGATATACGTGTTTGAAAAGAACCTTCTTACATAAATCGACAGAAAAAAGCCACGTCAAGATATCAACACATTTAGCACTTTACCAACATAATTTCATTTTATCAGTTCTCGTTTTGATTTCGGTAGAAAAGCTAAACAGATTTTAATATGTTCATCTGGTGTAACAGTAGATACAATACACATTTAATTTCTCTTATTTTGACACTATTCCATTGTTACATTGAGTGTCTAAAAATTCCTGATCACCCCAATAAGAAAGTGTGCACCATTCATTTTTACCTTCTAACTCAAAATCAAGATTTGCTCGAAGCATTTGAATCTCTTGTTGAAACTAATCGGCATAACACCTTGTTGACAATAACCTCCTTAAGAGAACCAGATGAAACCTTGATGGCAGTTCAGCCATCGATACACTTTTACGAGGAATGTTCTCTTCAAATAATTTTCACTCACTTTGAGTATCACAAGGAACGAAGTGACGTTGAATATTACTTGCATCGCTTTATATGGAGAAACACGTATAGCTGGCGAACTTACGAGTTTTCCACGCATATCATAGTCACTCTTTCTGACTGCTCCTGGAAAGTAGACCCGGCGCGAATCCTCCCGATGCGAGTCTTTTATCAAAATATTCATGGAAATAATAATATCTTCCCCAATGTTGCGTACATCCCATTCAGAATTGGCAAGTTCTTTCCAATTGTAACGCAGCAGCTAGCAAACCTCGTTTATGAACTTAAGTTACCACGATCAATTACTAATGCGTTTCCACCACTCAAAATTCACACGTCCAGCGCATCGATCAATTACCCTTATTGCCTAAAATCAAGTTGGAAGGAACCAGTAAATGCAGATTTCAATGTTTGCGATGTACTTAATTTCGTAGTACATAATCTACAAAACCAGCATAATTTTTCAGTAGAAGCGTACAAGGGGAAAATGAACTTTTATTTGGCATCAATAAATTTATCGGGAGTCTTGAAAAGTCTACCTGGATCAATGAATACACGCCAGATGCTGAATGAAATTTCAGTGCATTTATATTATTGTGATTGCAAACCAAATTCCGCCAACAATATTTCCTTCTTGGATCTCGTCTCAACGTTTTCCGGATCGTGTTGGTGTACACTCATCTCACTTGTTGTTCTCATGTCAGCTGTCACAGGAATCCAACATGACGGAATTTTAAGAATCTTTGTTGAAAGGGTTAAAGCTTTCGGATGCATGACAATAATGATGTTCCTTGATCAATCTCCGGCCGTAAAGAATGTTGCACAACTCACCTTTTACGCAGGAATAATCTTTGTGTCTTGGTTTTATAGACAAGACCTGCAAGTTGGCATGATTGCACCGGAAGAACAAACAGTTGTAAATGACTTGACCCATCTACGCCTAAAGGGCTATAAAATCGTCGTAAGGACCAATATTGGTGTAGAAAATGTAACCGAAAATCATGTAGAACCAACTTGTCGATTATTGGAAAACACCCTGAATGCGATTCATCAAAAAAGTTTAGGGTGGTCTAAAATATGTGATCTAAATTATACACAGAAAACCGGCAAGAAACTATTACTTGATATTGCGAACGTAACTGCCAAACGGGCAATTTTGCTAAGCGGCAACATATTCACTCAGTTGCTTATTGAAGAACTCATAAGTGACATTGCTGACACAAACGTTTATTGTTCCTTTACAAACGTGTCGCCATTTAAAGAACGGATGTACGTTTTAACATATAGTTCGATCGGGGTCATTATTTCAAGATCTGTACATAGGTTTTTAAAATTCGGACTAATTGAGAAATGGAAACAGTTAGCAAAAAATAGAATCCGTTACATGACAAATATAGCCAAACAGCGTTATAAGATACAAGCGAAAAATATATCATCAACAGAAGTTCCAGTTGTTTTAGAATCGACCAAAAGCACATTCGTTGTTTGGATTCTGATGCTTGTAATTGCTTGCTTTACATGCCTTCTTGAAATCTTGACTTTTGCATTCTTTCCATGGAAAGGCAAACCTGTCACACAAAGGAAAGCACGCAAGACCAGACTGTTAGATACGTCCTGTTCTACAATGACCCCTTTCCGTCTCCTTCAGCTCTTAATAAATGCGTTCAGGAGGGAGGTAAAGTCCAGTAGACGTTGTTTCTGGAAGACCCCCTCCTCTGCCAGCCTCCCTTCAGTAACCTCCTCATCTCAATTGCAGGAAACCGAGCAGCTGGGTACCACTGCCAAAAAAAGAAAGGAGAAGCAAGTTGACATTGTGGTGCAAAATGAGGATGCAGAGGTAAATTTACTTTCTCCTTCTACACATTTGGTTGCTGACTAATACGGTGGCTGGAAAGAAGATCAGTTGCAGCGGCTGGAGTGGTGGAAAGGAGTGATCGCTGATGTCAGTACAATCACTATCCACCTGTATTAATTATTGTAATTATCCCAAGCTTGTGTTACGTGAAGAGCAGAGTTCATTTAATATATTGTGTACCAAATACGTAACCAGGTAGAAGTTTATGTGGTTCTTTGTTGTGGTTTTGTGTTTTTGGATATAGACCTTTCTTCTGAGCAAAAAAATCTACAAGAATCGCAGTATTTAAACTAATTAAAGGCCAAACTGTTGACAGCTTATTCCTTTTTAGATACAATAATATCTTATTTATTGCATAATTGTTGTAAGTATCAATTATTACTATCTAATTGCGGATCAGAGTTTTGAAATTTTTATAATTAAAACCAGTAAAATAATTTTTGTCGTAAGTCTGCATAGTTTGAACTTATTTTGCCTGATTTGTTTTCCTCAGTCTAAAGGCTAAAATTTGTTCACGTTTAAAGCAGTGTCTATCCAACCACCAATGTGTGTCCACAAGTGTTAGTATGTTCGCAGTATTTACATATTGATTTTTCGTATTTCATAACATCAATCAGGGCTATGACGGGCTTATTAATATCCCACGATTACCGTATCTCATGTATCGCGATGTGCTTGTTCAAAAATGAAAAATCCATTCAAGTAGAATCTATGTGAGAAAGGAGTGTAACCGTGTTTTTGAAATTTGTGTGTATGTGCATGCTTTGACCCAACCACACCCCTCGGGCAAGTGGGTGGTCAAACGTATTCCGATTTGATTACCCCCTGCTGTGTAGCTGCAATTTCCCATTAGTTTCTCATTTTGCCCCAGCCACACCCCCTGAGAGGTCAGTGGGGGTGTGGAACTCTGAACCGAGATCCAGCACCCCCAACCCCCTATGTGTACTGATGAAAGAGTGTGCACAGATTGCAGTGGTGTGTGTGAGAAGGATTGAGTATAGTGAGTACTGTGTACTCACTAATGCATGGGGAAGATAGGTGGATGGAGGACGAGGACGCACTCACGGACGCACGGACGGACGGAGGACAGGAGAAACCCATAAAGGAGTTACACTCCTTAATAAAAAGAAATCGATGGTTAACATTGTTTAAGAAATGGTATTGTATTGTTTATTGGACCTTGAATTTGCATTCAATTAACACAATGTCCAAGAAAATTGAAGTAATAAATGCTACAATTAAAGGATGGGAAATACACAATTTCTTGCGTAAATAATTGTTCTCTTTCGACGCATCCACAGATCCATGAATAGTTATCATCTCTGGTCTTTCTATGACATTATCGTTGAACACAGGACAAGTTTGGGCGTCAACAAATGAAACTCCAAAAGTTTAGTAATAGAATATTTGGCTGTTTTCTTCAAGCGAATTTTAGCCTATGTATTTGGGCTTATGGGAGCATGTAATCAGTCCGGTCGTCTGTCCGTCTCTATGTATGTGTCACGATTTACTCGAAAACTAATAAACCTACGGCCACCAAACTGGGCACTATGTTAAAATAAGCGATAGCATTTTGTCTTTTGGAAACGTAATTTCAATGTCGACCTTAAGTCTCGCTTGGCAAGTGCTTAACGCGATGTTTGAAATAACTAGCAACGCACTCATCAAATGTGAATTCCATACTACCTTCACAGTCTATCTAGTCTGGGGGGAGTAAACCTAGGGACTTTGTTGATGGCTTGCATTAAAGCCCTCTCTGTCTGTGTATCAGATTTTTGAAATTTTGATTTATAGAGCAAAGTATGCAAAAAACCGGCACTTTTTGCACATATCTGGTAATTTCTCAGGAACCAGAAGGAAATCTGAAATTCCGATACACATACTGGAAGCCAAATGTTTAGGCTTCTATTATAGAGATCAATTAATTCTCTACGTTGAATATCCACAGACTAGATAGAATTCGCAGTTTGTATGGGACACTGATCCCAAAACACAGGATTGCTCACTTACGCTTCAGAATGAAGCAAGCATGGGAAGCCGACCTCCCACTTTTTTATATTACCTGACAATTTTACCAACCAATAGAAAATCCAAGCTGAGTATACGATAAGCATGACAATCAAATGGAATAAGCATGGAATTCAAAGCGTTGCTAAAAATTCGAACCGCTGCGTTAAGTCGCAACGTGCAGAATTTTCATATTGCTAATCAAAATATCTCATTTGTTTGTAAAGCAAATGAGAAAACCTTTTCTGCTGCTAATAAAGACTATGGGCCTTGTTGATAATGTTAACCAACCTCTATAAACGTAAGTGTAATATTGGCCCTAGAAACTTACCTACTTATGTACGTTTCTTAGAAGCACGATATATTACAGATTGTTGGGAGCAGATTTCCAAGGGTGTGCATCCGGTTGAGTTGAAATTTTGAACTTATGTTCCTTTGCATAGTTTATTGTGTGAGTCAAAGGTTAAGCATGCTATGTTGACTGACAAGCCCGTGGGGGGTTATTAAGTTTTACGGTAAATTATCTGGTTTTAAGTTGCATTAAATATCTACCTTAACAGATGAAAGTACTGCCTATACTAATTGCTTTCTAAAGTCCAACAGTTGTAACTACATTTTAACAACCCAGCATCTCTTAACTACTTAGCAATAATATTTTTATAAATTGTTAGCGTTTAACGTTTGTTTTCCTCTCAAACAACTGGGCTTCAAGAATCTGCTTGGTGTAGG
>JAQGBV010001732.1:0-14223 GCA_034698685.1 Isotomurus pseudopalustris
TAATACGAAGGCTATAAATCGAACTGTCCGTGTATAAACACAGTGCATTAAACTTTCTTTCCGATTGAAAGGGTTAAGAAAACATACAGCTTGTACAGCCTAATATATCCGAATATTATATATGTTGTGGTATGCTGGTGAACTCGAGTACGTTGTAAATGATATATCTTTTTTAACAGTCCACGCTCATATGGTTTAAGGGATTTCAAGAGATTACCGTAAGAAGAGTAGATTAATAAGGAGTAGTATCCTGACGTTGAAAAGTTACCTTTATTGTAGTCTTGAACGGTGGATTACAAAGTTAGTTCATGTTACGATTGAGGTTACTAATTAGGACAAACGGTGTCTTTGATTTTTCGAGGATATTTTTCACTATTGTATCGTAGGTGTAGCATTCTCCTTCTAATTGTAGTCAGATTGGTTGACTATCTATTCACATTATTTGAACCTCAGTAGTTATTTAGTCATTGGCTGACGAGTTTTGTGAAGCGAAAGATCTGAAAGTTCTCTTTGGCTTTTTACTTGACGCAGGGTATTAAATTAATAAATAATAAATAAATAATGAAGGATTCATTTTTTATTATCTATTTACTTGAAGGAATTAAGATTCACGGGTTTTTGCTTTTTGTTCTTTTTGAACTAATAGAAAACTGGAAATTTTCTGTTTCAAGATATGGTAATAATTTCAAGAGAGATTCCTTTAGTTAGAAATAGTGAGGCCATTAATCAACCAAATTAGATAAAAGCCGAAGTATGCTCAAGTTTGCTACAATTAAGTTAATCGGAGCAACTTGAAACAAGCTAGAATTTTTTATGTGCATTTTAAGAAATAAGTAATTATTAATTGTTAACAGTGTTAATAATACAGGAGTTCACTCCATAGTTTTTTTCCATACTGGGTTAAATATGATTTGGCTAGCTCGTCGAAGTAAGGTATGGAATCTCTTAAATAATTATGTATAGCTTATGCATGTTTTCTTAGTACGTAAATAAATGACCGTGCCGTCGGTGTGATATTCGTTAGTATCCTGTCATTGGACGTGAATGTTGCGTGCACTAAAAAAGCCCATTTTAGAATGTCCATTACGTAATAGTTTAAAACATTTAATAATTTAGCAAATAAAAGTTAAAGAAGCTAAAGTTTTTTACGCCTGCACTTAGTAATGTTGGAAGCTAAGTCGCTTATTTTCAGCCTTACATTAATAAGAGGCAGACACGGGGCTCCATCGCAGCAATTTCTGGTGCATCCAGCGATTTGAGGGAAACAACTACTTCGGGAAGTAGTGCATGGTCGCTTAGCAACATTCTCCCCCTGGGCACGTCTCCACAATTTTCACCTCATACTACCGGTGGAACACGTGATGAGGGTCCAGCAGGCTCTAATAGGCGCGACCACAAGGATGGATTGGTCAAAAACTAATTTTTTGTTGGTTCCAGCTTTCCACAGAGTTTCGACGACCACGGATATGGGGAACATTTTGCTCGAAATTCATCAGACGTATCCCCGACGATAACTGCAGCCTAAACTCGCCCAATGTGAGTACTACAACTGCTCACTCTAATAATGCAGGAAGTACATCGTCATCTGCTGCCTCGGTGTCTACAGGTTACACTGTCGCTTTATTAGGTGGACGAGTACCGCCATTTCTTCCCCCAAACGCATTCATTGCAACGTCAAATACAGCATGACCACGGAGGAATTTATTTGCTCTAATGGCAAATTCTACTTTTGCCATTATTGTCGAGGAGGACACTTAAAATCCCAAAGTCAACTCGTAGCAGCCTCTGCTCAGCAATCGGACGCATTGATAGAGGTTGAGTCATGAGCCCAAAATTCGGAGTCACCTCATCACACTTCATGTAGACAAGTTTTCAGCATTTTTATCTGTTGTCATCAGGAGAAGAATTATTTCTCTTGCAATTGCCAGTGGGCAATTAATAAATGTTTTGCATCCTAGGAATGTGCCATCGTCTTCACCGTCCCACGTTGGATCTCTAGAGTTAGGCCCAGTATAAGCAAATCACAAACAGGAAGACATTTAACAGCTGCATAACACCGGATATACTCAACTGAGTTTAACGACCGCTTCAATCGTTCCAGGGGCACACTGCCCACGACGACTTGGACAACCACACAAGCTGCGCGCTCATCACTATCGCATCATCAACAACAGTCGTCAATTAGTTTAGTGATAACTAATACTCATAATGCTCCAATTTTCTTCCACAGCACTCTAACTCTCATGCACATGCACCAGGACATGCACCGCAACTCAATTTGCCATCTCTTACTATCGCACCACAGGACTTCTCCCAAACTACACCTACTGCTCCTCCAATCAAAGACACATCTCCGCATCGCTTTCTTGTTCCATCGACCAACAGCGTTTCGTCTTCATTACAACGGTAACATGCACCTTGCTCCACATACTATATCGACACTGCTGTGTCAATAATTCTTACTCCTCCCCCTGCATTTGAGTACTTTACACCACTGACGGTGTAATCCGCTGGTGAACTACGGCTTCGCCATTGTTCCTCTTCAAATCTGCAGGACTAGTAAAGTCTTGAAAACTCTAAGGATTACATAAGTTGCGACAACACCAATTGCAGGTAGATAAATTACAAAATATGATAATGATAAATGAAAAAAGACAATTAACAGATACACTTGTCTAGAATTGAAGACATCATCTGGGGTATAATGTCGACTCGTTCAAGAAACCGCCAAAAAATTATACGAGAGGTGTTTATTTCTGCACGGAAGATTGTAGAAATTTTCACACTTCTGCTGGAAGGTTACAACATAGCAGTTCGGTTTATAGCTCATCCACATCACTTGACGGTTGTATATATCTGGCAAGCTAGGAAACAGGGATGGGGTCTAAGGAATGTGGCTTTCGATTTTTAATACAATTCAACCATAAACGTGTCCGGTAACGTGAACAGTGTTGACAATACTCTATGTAGTAATGAAATTTATAGCATTTATTATGTGTGTTTTAGGGAAGGTCAACTAGAACAGTAAGATGATCGTATTTAGTCGAAGGTAAATGAAAGAGAACGTCATCACCCCACGTGCATATAGTACGGCCCGTATATGCGGAATAATAGAGGGTTCCATACTTCCAGTGAATTTGCGGAGACTTGGAATGAAAGAATGTCGAGGATTGAATTGATATATGACATGGATGTTGTTGAAGCAGCAACAGTGATTTTGACTCTATTTACTGATAGTGGAGCTAGGCATTACGATTTTCTATAGGGAGCACAAAGAAAGGAAAGAATAGTTGGAAAAGGTTCAGCGGTTAGTTTTGTGTTAAAGAAAGAACTGTGGGGAAGAAATGGAAAAATAATGATGTTTGTTTGACTTCAATTCATTTCCGATTAAAGAAATTCCATACTGATTTGTCACACCCTTTGTTTGTTTCGTAGACCTCCGTCATTGATATTCGTTCATTCGAATCTTCTCGAAAGTCTTGCTTATACTCACAGCATCGTTAAAAATTCATATTAACATTGCAACAAAACAGCACCTTGTAGACTACGCAATGATGTTTACTTCCAATTTGTTTAAGTAATTCCCATAACATTACGTCAATCGCACAGAATTTATTTGCGCCTCATTTCTATAAACTCACCAAAGTATTAAATACAGTAAGAAGAAGTTCAAAGAAGAAGAAGACCTAAATTGAGCCGGTATCAAATGGACCACATCAGCAGCTGTAGCAAGTTTGAACAGACAGTGCAAATCCAAAATAAATTTTAAAACTTGCCTGGAATTTCAGCAGGTACTAGAAGCAAGAGCGCTCCTATTTATTGTACCTATTAAGATTTTGGTATTTGGTAAATCTAGTGTAGGTTTTTTTCTGTTTTTTTCAATGAGAATCATCACTGTCCTCACATGTCGTTCGTGTCGTCAGGTGGAGTATGACCTGAAGGTTTGTCGTCCTCGTGGAACCACGTTTCCAACCGCGTGCCTGACGTTTCAACAGGCAGTGATAGCAGTTTGCCTGACTTTTCTACAGGCCGTGACAGCAGCTTGCCTGACTTTTGAACAGTGATAGACTTTTCCTGAATGGTGGGCCCCTCATTCTTTCATGTCCTTTTTATAGAAATCGGCAGTTTTAGTATGTCCTTTGCGGTGGTCTTGTCAGTACATGATGGATGAATACATGCGAGATGTTTTCTTTTCGTTACTACAATGGTTCATGTGAAAACTAAAAATAACCAAAGTTAATACCTCGTCAAAATGCGTGGTATAATACAAACAAAATTTACTCCACACACTCCACTCCCTCCATCTCTACAAAGTGAAGCTGTTTGTCTGGTCGGTAGAATGATTGACCTATCGCCTTTTTTGGTTGCTTTTGTGGAACAAAAAACGCAAGAAAACAACGTCTTACAAAGAGAGATCAAAAGATTGCTTAAATGACGATAAACACTTTCCAATTTTTAGAAGTTGAGTCTTATCCGGATATTCCTATCGCGCGGAGGTACTACGACATCCCTAGAGGGAGGTAATTCTCATCAGCTCGGAATTCCTCTGACTGCACTTGAAAGAGCTTCTCGTGGGATCAAATTTCTACTGAGAGGAGTGGCCCTAAGAGTCCCCTCGTTGACCTCCTCCTCTTTTATTACTCGTCGTGGAGCCCCTGGGATTCTCCTACCGCAGTCCGGAGGTAAAGGAGTCGCCGGAGAAAAAACTTCGGCACTCATATGCCCCAAGGTAGTTCTCTAAAGCTAGCTGGCGTCTGGGCTAGAGTGATCTCTATTTTCAACAACCTCTGAAGAGGTTGATTCACATGAGGACGATGTGATGAGGCGCGGGAGAGGCACTGCGCGTAGCAGTTGACGTTTGACAAAAGCTTGAAAACACCCACGTCAATTGGAGGAGGAACGACATCTCTGTTTTTCCGCCTCCCGTTGAGGAAAGATAAACGCGATCCGACGGATCATTGCAGCTAACTCCCCCATGAAATGGCGAAACTGCAGCTGCAGCGCCAATATACACCATGTAACCAACAGAAGGAGGCGCAAAGCAAATTCTTATCTTTTAGTTTTAGTTTTAATCAACGTCAACGTTCCGGATTGAGCACACCGACGTCAACCGGCAAAGAACTACGTTCGGTTAATATCCAAATATATAAATATCGGATTTTTTAACATATTACACCAAAATCAGGTAGTTAAAAATATTTTTGGGTATTTTTCGATGCCATCCCCTAGCACCGCGATTTCCATTTTTTCAATGTTTTGGGGTAAATCTTATTGCTGTTTTGATGTTTTAAAGTTTGTTCAGGTTTTACACTGCAAGCCCTGCAGTCAGCCATTCGAAAATGCAGGGTTGTCGGCAATGAACTTGTTCTTTCCCCAAAACGTCCTTTAGTACTCTTACAGTTATTTACGCGTTTGAAGCACTTTTCCAGATGGAATTATTGGACACAAGCTACACGCCAAAAGTACAACTATATTTTACTTCAATCAGACATTCTCACCTGACTACGATTTTTTATTTCTACGATATTAGATTTTTTCGAGTTTCCCAAGAACAGCGGCGACGTTGCCACGCTGCACAGCTATAGAGAGGCGTTGTAGGAGGAAATTTCTTCACGCGGCGGTCCTCCGTGACCTCCGCTATCTTTCCCACAACCTTATTGATAAGGGAGAGGCCATCATGCCCCAAGACTCCAAAAGTTTCCACAGCAACCGGGACCAAGTTTCAGTCCATAGAAGTGTAGAAGTGAATCTATGGCCTTTGGTAGGATGATGATTAATAAATGCATCTAGGGTGAGATCAGTTTGTGTTTATTAACCCATCTTATAAGGAACATAATTTGACACATTTAAATACATGTAACATAATGTTATGATCTCGGAGAATGATCAGGAGCATAAAAATTACACAATACGACCGTTTAATATTACTCCAGTCTACTCATTATAGTCTTGGAGGCTCTCATCATCTTCAGCGTACCACTTATCTTTGTTACTGTTGTTCAATACTTACGGTTGCAGTAGTCTCAGCAGATACAAGTGAACATTTCTCACGTTTTCCAGTTATTCTTTGTCTACAGGCTGTGTAGAATCATTTCAATACGTTGTAGACTTTAATTATTAACTCGTTTACAACTTTCGCAATTGCTGCTACTAGGCCGAGTACAATTGTGTTAACACAATTCCAAACTTCTTCCAAAAAACCTGTTTCACAAACTGTGACATACTTAAACTAATTGTATTGCTTTTTATTCTATTCTTTCCACTCCTGTCTCTTCTTTCAGAATTTGAATGATTCTTTCTGTGCTTTCTATTAACTCCATGTCTAACTAATGTTCGATTTGTTGATGCTTTGCTATTAACAAGACGACCACCGTCTGGTTTGACATCTGAGTCAAAATTGTCTGGCGTTATTTTTAGACGTGTCTTGTATACTTTTTTGTGTTGTGGATTTTACTTGCGTTGTTTCAGATGGTCGTGCAAACGAAGACTTCACTTGGGATGATTCTTTCTTGACGGACTTTGACTTTTTAATCTGTCTACAAGATTCTTCATGAAATGTGCTGCAATTTCAGAAGAAAGCAGATTTAGACTAGTACGAAGTAAGTTAAGAACACATAAAACTATCACTTAATGCAGATCAAATTCATTTTGGAATTGATTGCTTACAACATCATAAAAAAGGTAATCAAAGGAAGATAATTGTGATTGAAGAACGGCACATCTAAGCAACTGGTTAGGCAGCTTGTTTGTGGCGTTGATTTCATTCGTTTTAATTTTGAGAAAATAAATCTTTACTTGAAGAAGAATTGTATATTTGTCGTGATAAAATAACTTTTCTTTTTGTGCTGTTTACTGTGTGCTAACCATTTTCGCAACAAATTCCATGACTTACCGCACTTGAGGAGACTCCTCCTTGCAACTTTCGGTTTATCAATTTTGTTTTAATTTTTCTTCTTGTGCTCTTTACTTGGACTTACTTGCGGCTTTTGGTTCGGGCTTCGGGCTTCCAGATGTTGGCTGATTATTTTGTGCAACAAATCAAAATGAAAATGCTGAGTGTATAGTGTATGTACATGATTGAATTATTGCTTACAAATTCATATTTCACATTTTAAGTTGTTCTTCCTTAAAATGCGACAAGATGGGAAAGTAGAAGCTTTCGAGATAGATGGTGTTTTTAAACTGGATAAACAATCCTGCGATTCTCATGTGATGTACAGCAAAGCGGTGTTTCAAGAAATCTTACGGCCGGTTGCTAAGGTGATGAAATATTCCTATTCTAAGGTTTTCCTACATTTCCCCCCCTCTTGCCATCTCTCTTTTCTGATATCTCGCTTTCACCCTCCCCCTTCTGTAACTCATTGGTGGTAAAGTTAGCACTGATATGACAGGAAAAATGAATGTTTTATTGGGGCAGGCTTGGGTATATTTGCCAACGAAAATTGTGGTACCTGTAAAATACACGCAAATGCTCGGATCGTATGTTTCCACCTGAACGTAACCCTTCCTTCGGGTGAAAGCATGTCTGCTGTAGTTGACAAAATCCCGTTCCGGATTATCCGGATATGCCTGCAAGAGCATATCCGGATGATTTGTTTCCTTCGCAAACAATAAACAGGGGATCTTAGTTAAATGAATATTGTTAGCGTGACTTTCACAAGAGTATATTCAATCATTTAATTGTCTTAAGGTCAAGGAAACTATATCTCTTATTATTATCGAGTGTATGATTTGGGGACATAAGACAATAGAGGAATGGAATGAATGAATGAGAGTTTGGGAGAGCGAAGTGTTAACTACTGAAGGAGCTCAGAGTGAATAAATAAAACTTGCGCAAAACATAAAACTAAAAGAGAAAATTGCGCTCATTGTGATTCCAAAGAATACATTTGATTGCCAACTGAGTGAATAGAGTGACTGAGATCGCCCTTAGTTGGACATGGTGTCAGCTTTGGGATCTCGTAATAAGTAAACCGAGATCCCGAACTGATTGCTTAGTCACTACTTACGATGGATTTGTGGTTTTTGGGACTAATAACTAGTGTATTACTTCTACCTCCCAAGAGAATCTTTTGAGTTTCTGTTGAAATTAAACATTGTCATCATCTCGTTCTTATTGTTCGTGTCGATATTTGTGGCGTGCATAGAAGGAATTTACGTGGTAGCGTACGAAGATCAGTGGAGACAATAATGATAATCAGTGATTAAGCAAATATAAGTGATTAAAGTGTCAGTGTGGAGGAGTTGAAAAAACACATCAAACTTATTGAGAGACAGCAACAGGAAATTCGTATTATAGAAATATACATTGTGAGACATGTAAGAAGCCGTTTATGTAGGATTCATCTGAATCTCCTGACTTAAGTGGTAGTGCTAACAGACTTTATAGTAGCATTCTGGGCTCAGGAAGAGCTAAAAACATAAATTTTCGTAGAAGAAGGAAGGTAGATTTCACTTTGTCTGGCACTGAAAAGGGAACTTCTAGATGAGCCATAGGCGGTAATCATGGGGAAGATCCCAGGGATTCGTTAGACTTTTCTGATGGTGAGTTAGAACAGAGTGTCCATGGGTTAAATGAGAGGGATAGGACAAAGTACTTAATAGCGGGATGGAGACATCTTAACGCTATCGCAGAATCTCCATATTGGTGTAAGTAAATGCAGTGAAAAGTGTGAGGAAAGTTTCTAAAACAAATTGTTGTAAAGTGTAAAAATCGATGTGTAATTGTTGAGCGCAGATGTTTGCGCCTCACTTGTTTGCGTGATTTTGAGGAGAGAGGTTGTCCAAAGTCGCGTGAATATAGTCACTGCAAACATCATAACCGTCCGTAGTCGTCATTATTTTAAAAGTATTTAGTTTGAGTCTACAAGGGATATCTGAGGTCTTTAGATTTATGGAGTCAGATTAAAGTTGAGTCAACCTCCTGAATCGCTTATCGAGTGGTAGGAGATTCAACAGGTATCGACGCTCCAGTCTCCTTTGCGAATGAAAATTACAATGCATCTGTCATAATTGGAAGACGAATAGCTCCGAACAATGACTACAAGGAAATTTAGGAAGCCCTTAAGAAGAGACTGGTGGAATTCTTGGCAACACCAACGGGAGTACGAAACCAATTCGAAGAGTCATTGGATACAGTAATTTTTGACGACGGAAATCAAGGGAATCGAGAATCTGAAGCTCCAGTGCCCACATCGCCAATAACTCCTCAACCACACGGAAGTAAAGGGAAGCCGAAGACCCGAATGTCTTATGGAGCAAAAGTAGTGAAGGAGGATACATTTGATGAAGAAAAGAGTGAGGAGACAAACAACAATTGCACATATGGTGGAGCAAACATAACCACCAACACACCATTTATCTCTCCGTTGTTCCAACAACGAGCTTTCCAGCAAGTTCCAATAGGTTAGACCGACAGGTTAGAGATAGTTGAGAATGAGCTAAGCGCAGTAGAAACTATGAATAAAATGGGGCGTCAAGTCGGCAGTTAAGAAAAGGACAACCCGCTCATAGACAAGAACCTTTCCATATGCAAAAAACCAAGTAATTAATTTTTAGAAACCTGTATTGGAGAAAGCAGGACCCAACTCAAAGAAAGAGTAGGTTGAAGAGAATGGGAAGGCTAATTAATGCTTAATCAAGCAGTGTGAGAAAGAATTGAACTCACTCACAAGTCGAGAAGCTTTCTGTGGCTGGCCTGATCAACCCAAACATTTAGAACCCTAACATGAGCGGGGTTGAAGAAAAAGAAACAGTAGGTCCATAGCTGTCTAGACGATCCAATTTCATGCCTCGTATTCGTTCCTGATTTAGGTACTGAACTAAAATATGGTATTGGTTTGTACTCAGGGATAAATGATGCCCAAATATGGAATGTGTTAATTGCTAATCTTATTGATAAAGTAGTTACTTTACATTCGGGTTTACCTGTAGGCAATGCTCTTATTGCAAGTGTTGTGATAGAAGAAGAAAGGAATATGATACCAATTGCGATGGTCGACATACAATGTAATAGTAGTGAAAAAGACGCTGGAGACAACGGAAAGCCAGAGTTCAATCCTACTGTCTTCGATATAAATCCGAAGGCAAAACAAGACGATAAGGATGACCTCATCCAAATACTAAAAGTATACTGGGACGTATTTGTCATGGATAACCGTCAACTCGTGGAATCAGTATCAGTCGTGGAACATAGTATCCTCACTGGTGATAATCCTCTGGTTAGACAAAGGCTGTTTAGCCGATACTCAAGAGAAGAGGATGAAATAATTTCTGAACAAGTTAAAGAAATGCTAGAATGTGGACTTATTACTCGCGGGTATAGCTTATGGACTAGCAACGTTGTATGAGCCAAAGACAAGTAAATAGGGAAGATAAGATTCTGTACAGTTGCTTGTGAGGAAGGAGCAACATTTCTGACGAATCGAGTACTAGAAGTGTCCTCATGGAAACTTTGCTGAACTAGCAAAAGAAGGAGCGGAATTTTTCCGTAATCGATGGAGTAGACACACACTGGTCGAAGACGGCGACACTTCGGGCTTAAGTTAAACTCCTTGTTTAGTGTGTTTTGAGGTACGATTTCTTTTTGAAATTGAGTGTAATTGCATACTTGCATTACAATAGTTTCCCTCAAAAGCTTTATTTGACTAAATCCGATCATATTATTGTTAAACTTTTGTAGAGAGTGGCGTCAAAGTTTTGCCTGTCGACATGCAGATATGGGATGGAGCTGCAAACCATTGATAATGCAATTATTGACGATGGCTCTGGAGCAATCTGAGTCTGTAAAAGCAGTTCAGATCCTATAAGCGTATTGTAGTTCTTTTGAGCTTACTTAAGTAAGTTAGTTAGCTTAGATTAGAGTTAGTTGTAGCTATTCTTAATTAGATGAATGTGTGCACGTGAAGGCTATAAGAAGGGTAGAAATTAAAGGCGAAAATTGTATTTACTTCTATGACGTGCATGACGTCAGTGATCATTTATGAACTGTCTATTTACATTTCGTGATCTAAAATCTGTTTACTGTAGCTTTTACAGGAAACCATATTAAGGTTTGAACTGAATTCAGCACTCACCTTGTAATTGTTTAGAAGTAGTGTATGCTAGTACAATGCTAGAGTGTATATTTACTCAGGAAAACTCGTGGACCTGGACAAAGATGACAATGGTTAAACAAACTGATATCACAAAGTAAAAGAATAACAAATTTACTCCAAAAAACGAGTAGATCGGTAATCATCCGGTTATAATGCTGTAGCAATTTAATTGCTGTACCTTACCGCGAAAAATGTCACAACAGTATTTAAAAGGAGCAAAAGGTTTGAAATGGGAGAACATAGGGATAACAACCCCCGACCTCAAATTGGAAGTTTGCAGCTTTATGCCACTGTACCTAAATGTATAGGCATAAAGCAAGATTTTATCGGATAGCTTTTCTGTTTGTGTGTCGTGTGGACAATTCCTTCTCACCATATCCTTCCAATGCCAGTAACTACATGCTGATTCTTTAAATTATAAGACATTTTACATGTTTTGCAAAAGAGTGTTAATTTTAGAATTTAAGCAGATTTGCAACATGCTGACACCAAAACTAGCCGACAGCAAAGTGAAATTCAAACAAAGGAGATGGGTTGGGATGGGAAGATGCTGATTAAAAAAACCAGTTCGAAGTTGAACGAAAATAATCAGTCCACTTCCAACCGCTTCGAGTCTTTGTATTTCATTTCGGGTAGTAACGGCACTGCTCCAAAAGTGAAGATGATTAGTAAGAATGGCTTGTTTGTGGTGGTGGTTTTTGTTGAGGTTAACCTTTTGGTGTCCACTAAACCACTAAATTCGGTGAAAGAGAGGTTTTTGCCTTGTTTTTGTTTGATTACCTCCACTGCGACAGGAAAGTAAGCAAACGAGCTTATCGACAAATTTTTATCATAAAAATATTGTGTGGTTATCCTCCACAAAATGAGTGGATGCAGATGCATTCATACCCTCCACTGAAATGACGGCAATGTCACCTCTTGATCACAAAGCTTTGTGCACACTGTGATGAATCAATTTGACCACTATCAGAGTATTGCAAATTCTATGCTAGATTTCTGTTCTCACCAACAGATACAAGCTACCCAATCATGGCGCTCCACCAATGAATACACAACTCCTCGCAAATAAAATGCTCATTATATTCTACTCCTGAATCAAGTGTAAATTTATTTATATATTTTCATGATGTATTTAACAGGAAATCTGCATAATGAACATTTCTTAATACTTAACACACAATAATACATCAAGATAAATGTGAGCAAGGAAACACTGCATACTCGGATTCATTATCCATACAGATTTTACAATTCTCCAATTCCTCCAATTTTCGCTTGATTGTTTTCACATCTAGAATCAAGCATTATAATTAATACATTTCCTTATATTGTCATATTTAGATGTACTCCCATACTTACCATTACTATCAAGAGAGTGTAAAGAATCCAAACTTGATATTTTATCAAGGATTTGAATCTCTCTATCATCACGTTTTTTGCACCCGTTACAAGATTTATGTTTGTTCAGTAAAATGAAAGGACAAGAAGGACTTCCCAGTGCATGTTCAATCCATGGATAAATTTCAGATCGGATTATGTTTAATGGTGTTCCACAATAAAAACAAATACTCTTCGATAGAGATTGAGAATAATAATACCCAAGTAGTAAGTGAAGTCACTGTGAGTCCCACTTCTGTCCGTTTCTTGGTGTTTTACCCGGTTGTTCTTCTTGCTGTTACCCGGAGATTAGTGTTTGTGCAGTAATAAGGGTTTTTTATTAAATTCACATACTTTATTATCACATGTTGCACTGTATGCACAAAAGATCTGCGGCAAACTGTTTTGTGTGACAGTGATCACTTCAAATAACATAATAATGATGGAACAGTAATGATTGCATATCACAGATGATTATAAACAAACTACAGATGATAATTATAAACACACACATGCACTGATAAAATTGCAACTTGCACAACTCTCACTTAATTAATAACTTCTTGCACACTTGTGCTATAATGTTATTCAACTGTATACCCTTTTGTATCGCCACCATCACCACCACCATAGCCAGGAGAAGATCGAGAAGCGATGAGAACTGGAATTAAATGGAAAGTGGTGAGACTGCAGCCTTATTCCATGAAATGAAATTACAATTGCTGCAGTCTCACCTGAATGATTACAAATTAAGCCTTCGACGAGCCTGCCGAATCCTTGGGGTCACGACTACCTCTCTGAGAGGAGCGTAGTCGGAATCTCGCTCGTATGCTGAGGGGGGGGAATATGGGGACGGAGTCTGGAAGTCCGGTTGCGGCGTTCGCGCTGGCACTGGAGTTCCATGAATGACGCTGCGTGGAGTGTCTCCAACACCTCCACGCAGCGGAGTATAGTTAAGCTCGATTCTCCGGAATGGAGACTGTCCAGGAGAAAGATCGGGGGTCACATCACGGGGAGGAGTTGGTGGAATTCAGTGTGGAGGCTGTGGAGACGCAGTTCGCTGTCTTTCCTCAGCCTCCCTCAACCTCAGCACAGACCCAAAGGCCAAAGGGGTCCCTGGAATGTGTCTTTGGGGGGTTCCTTCAGCTCTTGGGGGGAGGAGCTCCATGACGCGAAGTGGGGTTGCCTCCCGAATGGCCCGAGGAGGTGGAGGTGGTAATCCTCGAATCGGAGGAGGTGGAGGAGGAACTGCGGGCGTCGGATGGAGCAGAACTTGAGGCAGCGCCTCCTGACCTCCGACCTCTCCCATCCAGTTAGCAAACCGTACGTTCAGGAGAGCGGCGTGCCTGATAATTAGGCCGCACAGGCCATACAGCCCTCCGCCCTCCTGAGGTACGTGAGGAAGGTATGTCCTGACCTTCCATATCGCGAAGGTCAGCGCCACGAACCCCAGCACCAACCAAAATCATTGAAGGAGCAGGACGCCTCTTTCTGCAAAATAAAAACATGTGTTCATTGTTATTAAATAATAATGATAACAATGATCAGACTTACCAATTTTGTCCCAGAAAGGCCATTCCTCACGTTGACGGACCAGGTCACACATCTCGGGGCTTCGCAGCACGATGGCTGTGCCCTTGAAACGGTCATCGCGGTCCAGGCACCCTCCCTCCCCCCCTTGGAACCGTACAAACTTGCACTTTGAGTGCACAACACACAAAACACAATTGAGAGAGTACTGGTAACACAT
>JAQGBV010001733.1:0-14223 GCA_034698685.1 Isotomurus pseudopalustris
ACGAGAGACGAAGGAGACCAGCAGAATATTCCAATTTGCGAGATGGATGCATGAAGAGAACAAATGATACACACAATCCACGGTCCACTGCGTGTAATTCCAATTTCGAATGAACCTGAGAGAAATATACTTTCTCCCCTTCCACCTTTCCCTTCTTTTCGTTGTTTTTCTTTCTTTCAGTTTGAAAAAAAGTAAAATTGAAGTAGCAGATTTAGTTGTGTAGCCTGGATGGAATCGAGAGTATCTCATTTCCCCAGATACTTAATTTCTTAAGTAACTGTTAAAACATCCAGTTATATAAGAAGTTGTTTGAAAGGTTAAATTAACTTGATCACAATTACAAACCCCGGGTGGTTTTAACGGATACGCGCTGCTCAAGCTCATTGCTTATTGTTTTGTTATCTAAAAGCCTTTCAATAAGCAAAGTAAGTAGTTGATTTCTGCCTTTGCTTGCTGTCTTGAGCTATTTTACGTGACTTTCATTCGTAGTGCTAAGATTAACTTTACTTTGCTGTACTTGTACTCTTATACAGCTTTGTTTAAGAAGATTAACTTTCTTCGAAATTGGCATGCAGTGCAGAAGTTGCAGCTACACAGTTCAAGACTCAACCTATTTGTTGTTTTTTGTCTTTGGCATAAAAGCGAAATTGAAAAAGTCTTTCGCTTGATAAAGCAAATATTATTTTATTGCTGGTAATGACTGGGCTTTTACTGTGGAAGAAAACTTTTCGTTTATTCTACACGGGGACGGGACTTTTTCTGCTGAATATGATTCGTTGTTTATTGCCGAATGAGAAAGTATGGATTTACGACGTAAGGAATGAGTTTACTCGCTTAATAAAGCTTTTGATCACTTTCTCCGATGATGGAATGGAAAAGGAGTATGTGTGTACTGTGTATGTGTGCAGTCCAATAGTTTAGTGTGTATTGTGTATTGTAGTATGTGCGTGACTTATGAGGTATTTGTGAAGCTTTGGCTTGGCCTGCTTTGATTGTTTCAATCATTTCGCCGCATTATCGAACGAAGAGAAAGCTTTCTCCACGCTGGATGAGATGAAATGTGAAATGAACCTTTGTTATGAGTCATTTGAGTGACTAGCAACTATAGACTTAATCATGGGGCCTTAATAATATGTGTTTATGGGTATTGCAGGTCTTTCCTCGGATATTTATCTCGTGCGAGAAGGAGTGGTGAATGACTACGCCCTTAACTTTGTAGTTAATGTTCCCAACCACATTGATAATTTAAATTTTAAATGGCAATCGCTTACAAAGAAACCGGTGAGTTTTAGACTTTTACCTTTTTACAAGGTTCTTATTTAATTCAACGTTTGCTTAGTTTAATTATGGGTACATGATATTTTGAAGTTAATACGATGTTCTGAATTAATTTCAGGTTCACTATGAGATGATTATAGAATTTGCAGACTTCTTTGCTCTGCTTTTACCCTCAAGCAATATTTCTAATGTGGGAAGGCTTCCTGCAAAACTGGAAACTTTCACGTGAGTGTTTAGTCAACACACAAATATTAACTAAATATCTCCATACTGAATACGCATGAATGATTAAATATGAATCACACGAGTGAAACTGACTTGCCAGAATGACCACTCTCATTCTTTGTGTATGGTTAGTTTCTCTTATTTAATGATAGTCACTCTCCACAACCTCGTTTAAACTTCAAAGAGAACATGAATGAAATTTGGTTTAATTTGAATCCCATTTGCACCTCAAAGGCAGTTACATATTGAGCTAATAGGAAATACACGAACTGCTTCAAACTAACTATACTCCTAGACTTATTCGCTCATAACGTGAATTTGTCTACACTTGAACGAGCGTTTAACTCGAGAGACAAGAGAGTGAAAGTGAGTGGAGAGAGAACAGAGAAGGCAAATTCGGTGTGTTGTGTAAATCCCCGAGGACAGGAATCCTCAAACAACAGCTCATCTCCTGTTGCCAACTGCTTTTCCTTCCTGCTGAATGAGTAATTACGGTTCTACGTATCCGTTTCACTGAGTCACGGCACACGGAGAAACTTTAAACTTTCATTGCTTGTCATTCCACCCGGAAACGAAATTAAAAGACTCGGTTCGTTACAAATTAAATCAGAAATGAGGATTGAAAGTGTCTTGTAGGTGGGTGTACGCGTAGAAGGATGAAGGACCCTTCAAATTTCTATGTGAAATTAAGCCCTAAGGAGAAAATGAGTTTTCTAAATTTTGGATGAGACTTTAAGGACTAACTTGGCCGTGTAGTTGTCGGTGGTAGATGATGCTTGTGATTAAAACTGAAGAAGTGAAGAAGTGTGCTGAACTCGCGAAAGTATTCTCCTAAGAATTTCTTAAGCGATTCTGAAACTGAACGCGTTCCGGAATAAATGGTTTGTTTATTCATTCAGTAACCTTAAATGGAAAGGAGTTAAGGGGAAAGAGACTTTCACTCCTGAGAAATAATTGGTGAGAAGAAGGAAAAGGTTCTGTCAAATGTCAGGATGGAAAGACAACACAATTTCGTTTCCTCATTTCTTATGATGATTGCATGCGAATGGGTGACACCTGAAATAACACAGGAGTGAAATAGGGAAGCCAACAGGTGCTCACCGTAATTTACTCCTTTTAGAAATTATCTGTTATCTTAGGTTGTCCTGTTAAAATAATGTTAAAAGTGACTACAGCAGAAGCAGAGAGGTGAAATGTTGCTGCATAGTTTATAGTTTGCTTGCGTGTGAATCTGAAAGTTTTAATTAAAACTGCTCGCAGAGATAATGAAGCAATTTTCTCATGATTGGAATTATTAACGATTGTAATTAATTTTCAGGGTGAGTTTGCCATGCAGCGGTCAGACTACAACTGAAGTACCTGTGACAATCAAATTCATTTTTAATGTGAAGCAGAATCTCACTGAGATTGCGGCAAAGAGAAATAAAATTTGTATGAAGAAAGGTACTTTCACAAAGTCTTGATATGTGAATTGCAGCTAAATACAGTTCATCTGTATGACAAAAGATAATATTACAAATGCTAAAATTATAAAATTGAAATGCAGATCAACCTTTGCAGCCGAAGAAACTGAAGAAATTAACGCCAAAGGACGCAGTGGTAGAAGTTCCTTCTTCAGGGAGCAACGATAACGACTCGCTTTATCCCCGAAGTTCCCCAACCCCCTCGTTACTTCTTGGAGGTCTCCTGGGGGCGTGTCTGGTCACTGCGAGTCTCGTCTCAATCGGATTCTTCGTTTGTCTCCGTCGTCGTTTGAGGAAACAGGAAGATTCGGTTCCTTCTTCGTACTCAGACGGATCTCCTGCGTGTCTCCTGAGGTATCCTCACTTACCTTCGTCGGCTCCAGGAGACCCTTCTTCGTCCTTTATTATTCAGTCGACACCAACTACAACTTGGCTGACTCCAGGTGACCTCGTCCAGACAGACAAGTCTTCGTCAATGAGTATCAACCCTTTTTCTTCGAGAGACATGAGCAGCAACTCGTATGTTCCAACGAATAATGCTTTCTGGAGTGAGTTGTCGTCAAAGTCGCCTGCTCATGTGAAGGGAGCGGATGTGTCGCCATATGCTTATGCGAGAGTTGTGTGTCACCCTCATCTCCCGTCAGTCCCCCCTCCAGTGATAGAATGGTACTCTCCGAGTCTCTCTACGAAGAATGAGGGCAACGGACATGTGTATGCAAATCAAATGCAGACGTTTGGGAGTGGGTGTGGCTCTGTGGGAGAAGATATCGTCAGAGGAAGAACAGGGAAAGAAACTAATACAAACACAACTGCTAACTCATCGACACTCGGGAGTCTTGTGCAAATAGACGGATTTCAGTGTAGGAAGAAGCTCATCAGGGAAAAAGGAGTGGAGGAAAGATTTCTCTAATTACTAAAATCATCTATTACACATTAGTTTTAGTTGTATTGCTGTTGTTGTACTTGGATTTTTATACTGTTGACAAATCTGTGAGTAGTATTTGTGGGAATAAAAGTCGTTTTTAGAATGTGAAGGAGTCATGTCGGGATGATTTGGGGTGTGGATGGGTGAAGGGGAAGTCTAATGTTTGTCTCTGTGTAGTAGACTGTCCTATGTTGAAGGCTGGCTAACACTGGAAGATGAAGTAAAACAAATCCCACGTGTAGTAAATTCAATACTACAAAATACAAGCTCACTTCCCAGATGAGAGAGTTGTGTAAAGTATCTGACATGAGGTTGTGATGAATAAGTTGTTTTGGTTCGTTTGCATTTAATTTGTATGAAGCAGACTGGAGCATACAAACAAGTAGTTCGTTGATGCAGGAAGACTAGTAAAACCGATTGACTTGAGTGTACTTGGTCTTATACTAATTTTTTAGTGCTGCCTGCCACAAAGTAATTTCACAATCTCGTTATTAAGAAATTTTGGATTTATGATTTTCTGGAAATTTTCATAAGCATTTTCCATATATCCTGAACTTAATCAAGAATTCTGAAGACACATAAACGGGAGTTGAATACTCATAACTTTTTTTCATTTACAGTAAAGTCAAGGGCATCTAATTATGGTTTGTTCTTGATTCGGATTTATTTGTGGAATTTCAAGCAACTGATAATATTTATGAGACTAAAGTGTAACTGAATACAGAATCTCTCGTGCCGAGCCTATCAGTTAAGCAAAGGACTAATATTTGTCAACTGTGGACAACAGCACCAATTATGCAAAATGTACGGGAAGGGTATTCATTGCACACGGAGAATACAACATAACAATAGTGTATGGCACTTTAGTTGTTTTTAATTTTTTCGTTTTCAGTGTATCTCATTCTCCTGTACTAACTGCTCCTACCGTAAATTCTTTCCGATTGAACTGAATCAAAATAAATCTAGAAATGATTCAAACACATCACCCAAGGGAGTCTCCGGTCAACCCAACCGTCTTGAGAATGATCAGACCAACAGAGGACATGAGGAATCAGCAATAGAAAAGAAACCGAAATCTCGAGTAAAATCTAAGACCGCAGGGAAGGTTTTGACCTCAAGTCAAATTCCACACTTGCCGAAGAGGAGGCAGAGAGCTTCAAGAAGAAACGATAGATTACCACAGAAGAAAATAATTTTGTCGAAGACACACGAGGACACGACGAGACGAGTCACTCCAGTGAAGTCAAAGCAAAAGCAAAAGCGACCTGCGATGCAGAAGAAACAAGTATCAAATTCTTCAATGTCCGCCAATAATTCTAAACATAAACCAGAGATATCGAAGATGTTAAAGAAGAAGCCCCAACACCAAAAAAGTGTAAAAGTAGATGAATAAAATAAATCTAACTTGATGACTTACAGTAACTTATTATTTTTTATTCGCAGCAAGCTGTACATCAGCTTCGACTACCTTTACCATCTATTTTTGCAGCTGTAAGGTGTTTTATGAGACAAATGGGGAATTGTGTTATATCAAATAAATGACACTCAGTCAGACATTTCTACTTCTATGGCTCCTGCAACAGACTTAGATATTTAATTGAGAACTTTTCGGCAGCCTAAAAAGAATTTAGATGTAATAAATATCTGCTTTATTCTGAGGTGTTTTGAAACAAATGAATAACTCTACCCTCAGCTTTCTGGTTACATTAGATTAGTTTTCGCATGCAAGGTGAGCATTTTTGATGAGTTTAATGGATTCATATGAGACTAGACGGGGAGGGTCAAAGATTTTATTTGCAAATCAAGCGAACATATAGCTCCAATAAAACTAAAATGTTACAGCGTAACGTATTTGTTTGGTTGATGTTTGGTAAACGGTCTTCTATGCATATTTCATTAAAAATGCTTTTAAACGAATACATTAAAAAAGTCTTGTAAAGATTAGTAAACGAAAAATCGCTTAAAGCAAGATGGTACTGTCATGCAAGGATTGATTTATTTCACCCGGAATTAGAAGATGCAGTCCATTTCTATCATTCAACTCCAGAGGTTCATGTATTGTATTCACGATGAACCGGTTTTATTACATACTTGGAACAAGTATTACAATTAAATAATATTTTGAACTTTGTCCACAGCTTATTTTCACAAAAACTAACCTAAGAAATCATTTCTTTGCATGAGACATTTGCATTGGTTTTTTCTGTGCCAGGAGTAAGTCTTGGGCTCTGTATTTTCGCATTTTTGATTGAAAATTTGGTAAGAAAATGGAGAGAATGGATAGCCATTGTTAGGGCTGCACTCAACATAAATATGTGTAAGAGACACATGAATTCAATTTTGGATTTATATTTCATGCAAATGCAAAGAACTATTTCAGCTACTACAGATTCAAGAATGTAAATTTTATTGGTTTGTGTGTGTGCTGTACACCTTACGATTAGACTATAGACTATAGAGTAGATTCAGAGATATCGTACGTAAACTAAGCTTTGCTGCATCATATAGTTGTTATTGTCTGGAAAAATTGTCCTGAAATAAATTATTAATATGATAATTCAGTGATCAATCATAATAATACTCTGCAGAATGTCTTATTGTTTATTATAATGCTGTCGTCTCTTTTTCGCAACATCCTTCATATGCAGTGTAGTAGCGATTTATGCAAACTATTGCAAATCTTTGCATGAACAATCAAAACCCATTTTTATATTAGTTTTCTCTAAATTTTGTTTTATTTGGATGATCGAGGCTAAGCTGGAGTGGGTAAACAAAGCAGACTCGAGCTGTTTGTATGTAGTTGTATGACGAGTAAAAGCTGGGTTCTTTTTTTTCACATTACTATACCATTTTTATGAATTCAAAAATGCTCGTCTATTTCGAGAAAAAGCATATAAAGATTCACAGAGAAGATGCTTAGAATCTGTAACAAAGTTTCATCCAAGTTCGGCGGGAACGGGATGTAAACATAAACAAGCAAAAACGCACACCGGCATGGTTGGGTAGTGGTCGTCGATTTTACTTTTAATTTAAAAATACTAACGATCAATCTTAAAAATTGTTTTGTGCGAATTCGAAAGATCAACCTTAACTTGCTAGTATTAGACAGGAGGAACTCTATCGATCCCTGCGTTTTTCCCTGAGTGTTATTTCAAGAATGAGAGCGGAAGAACAATGCACGTGTCTGATTTGCGGAACTACTTCGGTTTTTCCTTTGGATTCACAGAGGGAATCTTTTCGACCGTCGTTGACATTAGAAAGAACGTTGGAGACCTTGTGCAAAGGAATGATGGACCCCAAGTTAGACACTAAGAAGTCGTTCGAAGTGCTGACCAGGGTGAATGGAAACTTATTTTGTTCACCGTGCCTGTCTGTGCTTTACAAGGGAATGCGAATAGTAGCGGAGATAATGCGGCTGGAAGAACAAGTGAAGATTCTGGGGGAAAGGATAGAGAAGACCGTAAGGTATACTGGCCGTGCTAAAAGTTATCAAGTGCAGGACAAGAGGATTAAGGACGAGTGTATATTTAAGTGGAGTAAGTCACAATTTCAGTTCGTCGATTATACCGACGCCATTTATAATAAAGACATCCTGTCATTAATTTCATGTTTTATGCCGATAGACAACTTGGACAAGGATGAATCTGAAGAAAGTGACGTAATAAGCCTGTATTCTGATGAAGATAAGGATAAAGTGAAACAGCAGAAAGCCGACAAAACTAACGCTGCAGATTGTGAAAATAGTAAGACTGGTAAGTTTTTTCAATTAGACGAAATCAGGTGTCGTGAATGTTCCTTTGAGGAATTGAATTTAAACAATTTAGATTTAAAGAAGACGGCTAAAGCTAAAACAGTAGTGAGAAAAAGAAAGAACATTCAGGACCGTAAATGTCCACGACGGAGTACTCGACTGCTGAAGTCGAATTCAGAGGAAATTTCTTGTGCAACAGTTGAACCTAAAGCTCCCTTAAAACACAAACTGTCTGGAATGAGACTGTCTGGGGTTCAGAAGTGTCCATGCTGCGATTTCATCGTAGATGTTCGTTCTCCAGCTGAAAGAAAATCACCAGAAAAGTTGCCACCATCTGTTCGAGAAAATCTGAGAAGGAAGTCCAAATCAAAGTTAGACATTCATTTTCGGGATATTCACATGCCCGCAGAAGCAAAAACTAAGTTTGAATACGTCGATGGGAAGAAAATGTTTTCGTGTCTTGAGTGTGCTTTTACCAACAACCAGTTTGCTAAAGTAGTTGGACATTACATGAGTATTCACGTTCGCCCTACGCCTTCCGGAAGAGTAGGTCCTTCAAGTGTCCGGTGCCCTTTTCAAGAATGTTCGTTCGTTTCTGTTGCTGTACAACCTGGAGAAGTCGCCAGGCCGAAGAATTCTCAAAGATACATGCGAGAAATGATTGCATCACATGTGTTCAAAGAACATGATCTACCGCATTCCAGAACCCTCAAGAAGTTTGCAGGTCGACACAGAAATTCAACTACTTTATGTTTAGAAACGGATGTCAACCAGAAGGAGTATCGGTGCACAAGATGCGACTATAGGGAACGTCTTTCAGAAAATATCTCTCGTTCTGAGTACACGAGGGCACGTGCAGCGTTCTTGAAGCATTTTTATGATGCTCATCTGAAAAATAGTGGGATAATGAGTGATGATGAGAAGTGAGAAGTAGAAAAAATTATGTATGTTGTTATCAATCAATGTTGATAAATTAAAAATCAGTGTAGTTATTCCTTCCGAATATAAAAATGTTATTAGTTTCTATTTATGCTGTGCACCTCATGGTTAGACTATAGAATAGATAATTAGATATCGTATCAAACTAAGCTTTGCTGTATCATGTAAATTGTCATTGTCTGAAAAAATTAGCATGAAATAAATTAATTCAGTGATTAGTTCATAATAAATTAACTCTGCAGAATGTTCTATTTATCATGTCGTCTTCTTTTCACAACATCCTTCAAGGCAAATTTTTTATCTGAAGATTTAATAGAATAAAAAATTGCTACAATATTGAATGCAGTGTGTTTCATGCAAATTCTTGCAAATCTAATCAAAAACCATTTAATTTAGTTTCTCTAACTTTGGTTTAATTTGGATGGGGTAAAGCTGGACTGGATAGACAAAGCAGACTCAAACTCCGCGAAGCAAGTTTGCGGTATTTCAAATCTCTTCCTAAAACCTCCGTTTTTGATAGTGTATTAGATTTAGATTAGTATTTATATTTATGTCGGGTTTGATTTACGTGCGATTGGAAATTAATAGTTTTGCCTTGGGTGTGTGAAACTGACGACCAGTGTGACGATCATTGAATCAAAAGTTGAGGAGCTCTGGCGTGGCGACGTTGGTGAACGAAAGTCGAATGCTTTCGAAGACGCGCATCTTTAATCATGGAAGTGATGGAGATGGAACTGACGAAAGACGAAGAGTGTTACGTCTGCATGATTTGCGGAAGTTCTCCAGATCTGCAGTCATCCGTAGAGTTATTTTGCGAGACGTTTCAACCGACACTAACATTGGAGAGAACTCTAGAGATGTTGTGCCCTAAGACTGACACAAAGGAGATGATGGAAGTGTTGACGAGGGAAGACGGCAGCATCTTGTGTTGTCCTTGTCTTGTTGCGCTGCACAGAGGATTGGGGGTCGTAGCGGATATCCTCAGACTGGAGGAATATGTGAAGAATCTGGGTGGAAGTATACAAGTGGCTATGAGAGATTCGAACGATTTAAGAAATAAGCTAGAGGAAAAGCTCGGAAACACACCAAGTAAGATTGAATTTTTGTAAACTTAAAAGGCGTTCATTCTGACAACAAGGAATCGTCTCGTGTATCACTCTTTGTTTGGAACAGGACTCGCAAAGGGAATCTCACCACCCGAAGAAGAAATGATTGGGCAGGACGGGTTCTCGCTTGATTCCAAAGAAGAAGGGGAACTGGAAGATTCTGATCAAGACACACAACAGAGTAAAACAGGTGAATTTTGTAATTTTGAAATCGAAGTATGTTTTTGTGTTTTTCAACGTTGACGTGTGCTAAACAATTTGTTGTTGTTCAGAGCTTGAAATGGAGTCAGCCCTTCCTTCTACTGTTGCTGATTCAAGGACTAACAAAAAACTTCGAAAAGGCAGTAAGAAGAAGAAGAAGCAGAAAAAAACATCAGTGGAAGCCGAAAGTAGTAACCGTGTGAAAGTGGAATTGTCTAAAAAATTTCAGCCGTTCCCTGGTGTGCAAAACTGTCCTTTGTGTGATTATTCAGTCGATGTTCGAACTTTGGAGGAAGCAAAGGCTCCAGAATCTTTGCCGAAATTTGTTTGTGATACTTTGAAGAAAAATTCGACTTACCGGTTGGTATTACACTTCAAGAAATTCCACTTGCCTGCAAATGCAAGGACTAATTTCGAAACGGACAGTGAAGGAAAGAAACAGTTTATGTGCGTAGAGTGTCCATTTAAATCCATTCGGTTTAACAAGACAGTGAAGCATTATTTGAAAGTTCATGTTCATCCTCCTGCTGAAGATACTTCCAAAAGACTGCCTTGTCCTGAAGGAGGATGTTCCTTTGTCGCTGATGTATCGTCACAGCCTGGTTTCCGGAGAGCAAGTAATATCAAGAGATTCTTTCGGGAAGCGGAAGCTATTGCAGAGCATGTTATTAGAGACCACGACTTAGCACCGCTGGAAGAACCTTGTCCTGGAAAGTTTAATTACACGACCTCTTTTTTTGTCGAAACGGATGATAATAGAAAAGAATATCGGTGTACTAGATGTTACTACTATGAAGGCCTTGCGAAAGGAAAGGATCACTCACAGTCAGATATCAGTAGCTGTCGGCGTTTACTGCTCCAGCATTTTTATGAACACCATTTGACCTTTTAGTTTTAGTCATTTCGAATGTTATTTAATAGTTTGACCTGTGACATTGGTGACATTAGCTTTAGCTCTAGTAAGTATTATGTGGTTTTGGTCATAGTTATAAATTATCAATTTCAAACCATACACGTACAACGTAACCTACACTTCATTTGTGTTTTTCATTTATTGATTCAATGGGTATTTTACACCTCGCCTTGTGCTATGTTAGTTACCAACATAAACTACTGTAACATGGCTAATTCAATCCCAATTTTGTTTAGAAATAGTTTGCCTATATTTTATGAATTTGTTTCAAAAGATTATGCATCAACTGCCCAGGCCGTTGAAAACCTAAAATTAGTTGAATTCGTTCACAATTCTTCAGAAAAAATAGCAATAACTTTATTATTACAAAAGGTAATTAATTATAACTAGTAGTTAGAGACAATAACGATAAAAGTGTTTACGGATAGTAGGAATGTGATTAAAACAACTAGACAGAAAGCTCTTATTATACTTATTCTACTTACAATTAGTAGTTATTATTGTTAACATTATTTTTATTCCTCATAGTCTTCCTCTGAGAACGAGCCTTCTGAATCAGAGTCCTCGACATAAGGACGCCTAATTCTCATAGCATCTTCAAGGACAGCGTTTAGAGAATTTATTAGAGGCTTGCAATCAGGAGTAGTAACTTGTTTTGAAACACGTTTGAGTTCTTTTCCTCGTCTTATCTCGGCCAGTAAGGAAGACATGTTGTCTCTGCACACACCTTCAGAGAGAACCGTAGTCTTGCCACATTTCTTCCTTTTCTCCGAATCAATTACATTGTTAGTGCAGTTTTCTGGAGTTTTTTCTTGAAGTGGGTTAAATGCAGGTAATGGTGGTGGTGGTGGGGGTGAGAGTGCCGCAGGTAGTGGACGTTTGTTGGGGTTGAAATTTTCGTCAAAATTGGCCATTTCTGAGCTTCCTAAATTCTGATTGCCATCAGGAATGTCAGAATCTTGACTTTTGCCTGCTTCCACTTCCACTCTGCAAGAAACTTCCTCTGTGTCTGCACATTCACTTTTAATTTCAAAATGCTCTTCTTGTGCAAAATCAGGCGGAGGTGGGAGTGGAAATTCGGATGAGGCATCATCGTAATTATCATCGGATGGTGGAGGTGGAGGTGGGAGTGTTTCATAGTCATCTTTTAAGGCTGTTGGATTGACATTGGGATTTGCATTTTTTCTTCCTGGCTTAGGCTTCTTAGGCACCACTGGAGGTGGTTTCTTCACAACAGACAGCTTAACTTTGTAATCATTATTTGGTGGCATATTCCCATAATTTGTTTCCCGATTTGACTCAAGTTCGATTGGCGATCGTACTGACGAATCGCTTGAATATTCTGCTCCTCTTACTGGAAGCATGGATGACCCTGTTAAGGAGGTTAGAGATTGAAGTCCTTTTTGTGAAACAATATTTGATTGATTAGGTTTACAGGGGCTTTCTACTGGTTTGAGTAACGGAGTTTTTAACAGGAGTTTTGAATCGATTGTTCCATGGTCAGTGGGAAGTTCCTTCTTACTTCCGGAATTAGAGACGGAGCGTTTGAGGACCCCAAATCTTGCGAAAGGGTTTTCTGATGGTTCGTTATCATTGGCGTCGTCTGCTTCTGCAGAGGCGTTGTGTGACGGTAATTTCTTTTTTGAGCGTTTCTCTTCCATAAGTTGGATGTTGGCTATTCTCTGTTGGTGCTTGTCATCCCCGATTTCAGTAATAGTTGTGGCTGTGATGTCATTCTGATTGTTGACGCTACTGTGAGTCAGTGTAGGACTTCTCAAGGTACATCTTAAAGAACTCAATAGGTTTCCATTCTGGCTGTGGTTCGATTGAGAGGGCTTAATTTTGTCTTCAAATTCCTTCAAGCTCCCAAATTCTCTACGATTGGAATTCCTCTTGAGTGCTTCTTGTAGCTGACGATTAAATGCTTCCTTTGGGGTTTCCGTTTCCTCCATAGAAGTAGATAAAGCTCGCTCTACATCTATGGTTTCCTCATATCCTTCATCTGGTTCATCTTCATCTGGTTCATCTTCATCATTATGTTTAGTCAAGTTTGGTTTACGAAATGGTTTCAGGAGGGCAGTTTGCCTAGTTGTCGGTGGAAGAGGTGGAGGAACTGGGGGAAACAATGAGTTCTCAGCGTCAAAGAATACATCTTCATCAGGAAGCACCTCAGAGCAGTCAACTCCAACTCCGGAGTCTGCAAATGATTCCAGAATTCCAATTTTTATTTTATTACAACCAATAATGTTTCATTTTAGAAATATATATTTAATAACCTTTGCTGGTTAGATCCCTTTCTTGCTCATTTTTTAGCTGTGCATCACGTTGTTCAAGACTTTCAACACAATCAGGAAGAACTTCAGCGTTAACTGTAACAGTCTTCAACGAACGCGTTCTGATTAGTTGTGAAATTGAAGACAGTAGCAGGCCAATAGGTTGACTGGTTGACAGGTTGGTTTTCGCCTCATCGCTTTCAACGGCTTGAGAATATGAATCAAATAAAACAAGTTAAACATTTATTTGTCACTTTCTGTTGCAAGTAAGTAATTTTCGTCCAAGTACCTGGGTAGTTGTCTTGTGGAGTATCGAAAGACTGTCCAGTTGATTGGGAAAGTGTTTTTGGTTTACAATTACACGAACATGCACATGCAGAATCGGCCATTTTATTCACTAAATAATATCATGGGTTAACCAGGTATAATTGATAATGATAATTGATGCACTGATTGAATCTTTGAATATGAAGTATATTTTATTGCAATCAAAAATCTAATGAAGTATATTTTAAATCAGTGAAGTGATTGATGCTAACTGAAAACTGACAGGCAGTAAATGACAGACAAAATATTTCGTTCTCTTGAATCGCGACTTGTGATACACATAAACGAATGTCAAATATCACTCATGACTATGACTTCTTGTGTAAATCTTTGCTTTTTTCCAGGAAGAACAGAGGCAGACGCTTCAAACTTCAAAACTTATTAATTCTTCTGACGCTATAAGTTCATGAAGATAGGTGCATTCGAGCTTGTGAAATAACGGATAGATTGAATCTCTCGATCGTGCAATATCATCTTCACCAACTCACATGAATTCACGACAATATTGATTTTGAAATGCAAATAACCAACTTGGTCCCATTTTATGCAATTTGCTAGGTGGAGTGTGCATACGACTTCACCAACATTTCCGCAGGTCAATACTTCCGGATTATTTGATATCATTTACAGTGCTTGCGTAGAGCAATCCCTGTAGAAAGAAGTATCCAGTAAGATTCAAGTATTTAGGGACGGTAAACATTATGTTGTTATCTGTTCATGTAAGGCAAATAATCTAAAAGTATTCTTTCAACCGACACTTTGATCTGACATCCGACAGGGAAATATATAAACGAACAAGATAGTTTATTCTGCCCATATAGC
>JAQGBV010001734.1:0-14211 GCA_034698685.1 Isotomurus pseudopalustris
ATATTTTGAGAAGATGGAACACAATACACTTTAGCACAACTATTAAGCTTTTAAAAAATGCCACATATGAGTCTACTTTGTCTGTCCCTTAGGCAGTGCAGCCGATAGAAAAGTGTTTCAAATATCCTTGACCACGTTTGGTACCGCTTGCTGATAGAAAAGGAGGTTGTGTGTGGCGTGACTGCTGGAGATGCTTATGACGATCTGCGATAAGCATTAAAGGACAAGAGCTTCCTTTACTAACCAGGGAGACCTGAATGTGTCATTAGTAGTATTAATAGCTGGGCCCATGCCTGGCTATTCTTTACAGAGCAAACTTTAATGAGTTCACAGGAATAAAGAAGTTGCTGGGGTTGTCAAGGAAATAGGTTCGATGAAACTTTTACAGATGCCCTCTGAGCAATTTGAAAGACTTTCTCAATCACCAATTTAGAATGAGCAATCTTCGTGATAAACCAATTCTTTGGACAAGTAGTTACTTATCTGTGCTAAAGATTTTTGTAGAGAAATAAATAAAATTTCGCACCGTTCTTTGTCTTAATAATAAACAAGTGCGTGCTATTCATCGTCGATAGTCCCAATGGGGTCATCATCCTTTTCATCAGCACCTTCTGGATTAGAACTCTTCCTCCTTCTTTTGTCTATTGATTACGTTAGCTATTTGGGACAGTTGACCCAGAGCATATAAAAGGGAGTCCTCAACAGATTCGTTATCTACTCACAGACAATCTTCAGCTCTTTAGTCTTCACTCTTCACTGTCATTCTCAATTCCTATTCTCACTTGAACTTGCAAGATTCTCACCATGAACAGATATCTTGGGATTCTGGTGGTGGCTTTGTGTCTGATGCAGGAAAGCTGGTCTGTTGAATTGCTAATGTTCACAGAAACAAAGTTAGAAGGTGAGCATTAATATTTTATAAAACTAAATGAGGTGGCTTAAACGATTTTATTTGTGTTTCCAACGACAGGAACGAATTACTTGTGTGAGAGTGGCGAGGCCGGACACTGCACCTTTGTTGGCACTGTGGCTGACAAAAACATCGAAAGTGCGATATTAACTGCTGGAACATGTGCCGTTTTAAGCGTTACCAGTCCCCCAAAAGGAGATGCTTATGTCCTCTCAATTGAACAAAGGGCAGTGCTCGACTTCGGTGACTACAACAACAAATTCCGCAGCTTCACGCAATGCCAATCCACATTAAGGGACCTCTCCTGTCCTCCCAACACTTTCGTCCGCAAGTTCCATACCTTCAATAAAGATTACCTCTCCTACTTCTCCGCCAATTGCTTTTTTCCCAACAGCACTGCGGATCCTCAAGCCACACTTAAAAGCCACCCGAATACCCCAAACACCCCATCCTCGTTGACTTGTGACTCTGGGGCACTTCGTGGACTTACTTTCAAGTCCAATTTCACCAACTCTCCTTACCTTAAGCCAGTTGGTCCGGTTGTAAATAGTCTCTCCGGAGCTTGCGAAGCCAGCGGAACTGAAGTATGTGGTGCGAAGCAAGCAATATGCGGATTTACAGTAAAAACGGAGGAACATTGTAAGTGCGAGTTTACCCCTTAAATATTTGATGTCCAGTAAAATTGAGGCTGATCCGGGGACGAGAATTAGTGACATTATTTTTATTATAACTGCTGAGTCAAATTTATGATATCAATCTATCAAATTTTGTGCATTACAGCAAACGCATTGGTTGAACTCAAACCCAAGTGTTGTGAATTTGGAGACCCTTTAGCCCTGCTGCGAAAACAGCCTCGCATCTCTTCCGCTGGAAAAGTAGAGGAGACCAATGAAATTCGAAGACGACGAAAATTCCCTTCACGTAATTAATTCGTCTTCATATTCACCAATAAACGATAACGGTAATAATTCACTTTGGCCCTGAATCATTCTTTCCATCTTTACTTTACATCAAATCTTATAATTCGATTCTAGGCAGGCACTCATCGTGTGAACTTCATTGAAATTCGATACTTTATTATTAACTTTAGAAAGCTGATTACATTTTAGTGAGTAAAATACAAAAACATAAAACTTGTAAGATTGGGAATCAAAATAGTTTTAATTACGTAAAAATAAAATTGAAATTTGGAAATACCTTTCATTGGTTTGAATTATGTTTGATACATGCAGATAATTCATTTGCTGTATTGCGAAAGATTTTAGATCTAATTCAGTTAGAATGTAAAGACTCACTTAGATTATGGGGATTGGTTTTTCTTAAGTCACATAAGTATATTATAGTATTATAGTATTACTAAAATGTAATGGAAAAAACAAGACATCGAAACACACACCATTAAATTAAACTTCATGAGTGCAAAGTAGTGTTTTCATGTTAATAAGTATGCAATACGATTATGCATGTGTAGTATTGGCTAGAAGAGTAAAACAGACTTACTGAACCTGACAATGGTAGTTATTTCTGTTTGAAATGTGTTGAAGTCGGTACATGTTAAATTTCAACGTCGTAATTATTGCTATGGAGCACACAATACTACTCTTTGACATCACCACCAACCACCAACAATCAAACCAGAAATACTCACTATCGTTTTCTCTGTAGAGGTACATGTATTATTTCATACCCAGAATATCGTCAATTCGGTTTTTAGAATTGTGAAAGTGAGACTAGTGGGTAGATTTGTGCACAAAGCAGTAAACTGTAATTCCGCGTGCATTAGGTAAATGCTGGAAATAAATTTTACATGATGATTAGGAGCTGTTGATATTTATGACACCTGAGCTGATTGTTGTGTAAAAGGTAAATCCATTATACTTAATCAGCAGAGTTGATTGATGTGGGATTTTTGTTTGTGTTTCATAACCCAAATATTACCTGCATTGTTACGAGGAATGTTGTGACCCTCAATTCGCTACACCGAGAAAAAGAATTTCGTTTGCAATTGTAAATGACATTGGAACCTTGCTTGGTGCTTAAGCTACTTTCGTCTAAAATAATTCTTCCTATGCAAAACCACCCAACGTAAAACAGTTATTTGGAACTTTTTTTCTTTTTTTCTCATATTGATTTTTAGTTTTTTATACCGAATTTTCTCAAACTTACATTCTAAGCAAGGTTTGATATTACAGCTGTCAAAATTTCATGGCTTAATATTTGGTTTAAAAAAGTAAAAATAAAATAAAAAAATTGTTTGAAAAAACCTTTTCAAATCATTTTTTAAGATTGTCAAAGGTTTTTGACCAAAGGGTTCGTTTTGAAATCCACTAATAAGAAAAAGAGTACAAAAAGTTACCTAAATGCAGTCCGATATTCCAATATTATGGCATAGAATTTTGGAAAATTTTATTTTTGTTTAAAAAGCCACGGAAGCAAATTTTCCAAAAAGATTTTGTGTAAAGATTAAATAATTAAATTTTTGCAGATGTTGTAGTAACCCTTATGTAGCACAGAAATGCTAACGAATTTCTAAAACTCAAAATGAGGAAAGTTTCCAACAGCTCTTTTAAGTTGTATCTTTATGCTTATGAAATCACCAAAGGAAAAAAAATTGAGAAAAAAGTAGCGTAAGCATCCAACAAGGTTCCATTGTGAGACCATTACAATTAAGCTCTCACGTAAAGCATTTTACATAAATAGAATGTTTGGGATTTCCTTCTATTGTCAAAGATTTGATAAGCTCATCGAGGTTTGCTATCTCACAAAAGCCAACTGTTGGAAGTTACATAATTCGTTATATAATCAATTCATCGGACTGTAATATAATCAACTGACGGCTTACGGCGATCTTTAAATTGATCTCGGGAACTGAGTGAACAGATCAACCTCAGGTGGTTATCATTAACGCATTGAGTTGAGAAGTAGATACTACAAACTTCCTTTTGAACTAAACTCTCGTCTTCTTACGCGTAATTATTTTATTGTTAGTATTTCCGAATTGCATAATGATAGGAAATTTCGTGTTCACAATAATTGGAGCTCTTCTCCTTGCTTCTTTTACACTTGGAGATAACTTGGTGGCACGTCGTTTAAATACGACTCTTCCAACACCCATGATTGGGGTGTCACTGTACTACGATGGGAAATCTGATTTCATTTATCTTGTGGGAGGTTCAAATGGTGACGATTATCTTGACTCGATCTTACGCTTCGATATTTCCACTGAAGCAATTCAGCAAATTGGGACACTGTCACGACCCAGTGTGGAATCTCCACTTGAAGCGGACTCTGCTGGAAATCTGATTTACTTTGACGGCATTAATTTACCTTCCTCAATATACAAAATTGACATTGATAACAACTCGATTCAATCGGTTGGTTCGTCAAAAGGTAGGCCATTTCATTCTGCATCAGCGAAGAACGCAGCAGGAAGAGTTCTGCTGCTTGGAGGAGAGTTGGGACTTGACATATGGGAATACAAGGTTGACTCTGATATTGTGCGAAGTGAAATTGTAGGACAGTTGCCAGCAAGCTTCTCATCAGCTGCTGCTATTAAGGCAAGACAAAATACCAATTTTTTATACAAAATATACCTTCAAAGCACTAGATTTTCGAAGATGGTAAATCGAACACGTCAATTAAAGGACCTTAATTGTCTTTTAATTTTATTCAGGTGACGAATAGTACAGTGCTACTTTTTGGCTCCAACAACATCGTTTCTTATTTGGAGTTGGACTTGGAAACGCTGGAAACTAAAGATGTGGCCGTGGACTCATTTCCAGGATTTCAAGGAGGGATGAGAGTAACAAATGATCGAAATAACGTGTACCTGTTTGGTGGAAATTTTACAACATCAGGAATCGCGGTGGATGGAATTATTCAACTGGACCCTGTCACTCACTCTTGGAACTTCCTTCAAGTTGACAACTTCCCTATCATTCCTACACCATTCCTCCGAATTGCACCCGAAGTCATATTTGTGGAGAAATTAAACAGAATTTACATGTTTGGAGGTGGTGTGTTTGACGGGAATCAGTATGTAGTGTCGAATGAAATTCATTACATTGAATTTGAATCTTAGTCGACCCAAAGTAACTCCGATGCAACTTACCTCAGTTGTTTGATTGTGAAATTTGATATTTGATGAAGAATTGGAAACAAATGAATATAGTTATTTTATTTGACTGCTTCAAAACCAAAATAAATATTGGCTTCTAAATGATCCATTTATGAGTTAAGAATTGTGCATTTTAATATCATATAATAAAAATCAAAGTAGGCGTTTCACCTTAAAACAACGACCGTATTGTTATTTTAAACCACATTCAACTGGTTTGAACTCATCAATGAAACGTGAAATGAAGAGTCATTTTTGTTTCTTCTGGATAAAAAGATATTCCCCTTCCATTATACCTACTCTTAATAGTCTTAACTAGGCCTATTTGAATTGGATGTTAAATGGTATCGTCATCGTGACACTTTTGTAGCATTAAAAGTAGTACCCATGGAGCACATTTAGCTGTTCACTCAAACCAACTGAAAATCAAGTTCCATTTAATGATATTTTGTCATTTTTTTAGTTCCTGGATTTACTTAGCCATAAAGAGCATAAGCAGGAGTCATTTTTTAAACTGAGCCTTAACTATCCGTTAAAACATATTAACCCTTACTTGTGTGTTAACTTCTTATTCTGAATAATTTTGACTCTGGAGTCAGTGGATACGGCTCTCCGCATTGTCGAACACTTTAGGTCTTTCCATGCTGATGCACCATTTCTATGCACAAAATTTATAAAACGTTTAAGTAAGATAGATATCTTTGAATATAAGATTCTACGTATCAATGAGTGGAGTGTGATGCCTCTATACATTTTGCTGCTACGATAATATCTATGCATTAAACCTCACCTTCACATGTATTCAAATTCGCTCCATAGCAATCAACGATACTTCACTCAAAAGCCAACATTAGCAGTTAGCAGCAGCCTCACGAAGCCTAGGAAAACTCCTCACAGAAGTATAGACGTGAAAATAATATTTTAAAAAATTAGTTGGTGGTGGACACCACATCTGATCTCATTTTAGTGCATCTTAAGCCTCCTTGTCTTTAACCTAAACAAAGTTTTTACTTGTAAGATTAAATCAATAAAAATTCGATTGCGCAAAGTGAAGTCGGTTTCTAAATCCAAATCGAGCATACTCATGTGCAGCGGCTACATTACAAAGTTGTAGCTGTTACAAAGTTACAAATCTCTTAATTCAGCCACACCCAGCAATAATGCAATTTTGACACGAATTTGCTGCACTATTTTCACGATTTATTCAATGACCAGAGCCTATGAATACAAATAATTATGATGACTATATAAAGATGGTGATGTGCCTGGTTCTGGTGTCACTCAGTAGCGTGTGTGTGAATCTCTCTTCACTCTCCAGGTTTTTTATAAATACTTTTTTACCTGGAGGCTTTGTAAGTAGTAATTAGTATCATTTTATTCGTAATTGTAAGCTAAATAAGGATGTTTAAGTTAGTTCTTCGCTTTACGTGCAACCTGGAGTGTTATTAGCTTAAAAGTAAACTAGTGGTATGTTAAAGTGATTGGAAACAGAAAGAAGATGCGGAATTCCTGTGTAATCTGAAATTGATTAGGCCAGTACTACTACACAATTCACTCTGTCAATCCACAATTTATATGTCTTACTATGCACGAGTTTCAATGTGTTCAAGTAGCATAAATTGTTCCACAGCAGCGTTATAACGTGCCTCTTGAATTGTTCATCTACTGTAGAGTTTTTAGTTTTAGCCCAGGAATTTGGGCTTATAGGAACACATAATAAGTCCTGCCGTCTGTGTGTGCCACAATTTACTCAAAACCTCACAGCTTGTTAAAAAAGCGATGGCATTGTGTCTTTTGGAAACAAATTTCTGCTGGGATCTTTAAGTCACACTTGGCAAACGCTTAACTCTCAACATTTAATCAATTTAACAGTTAATCAATATATCTCATGTGTTTCACAATCAAATGAGGAAATATTTTTTTCTACTAATAATGAAATCGGTCCTTGTAAAATATAACTGATCTTTTGACACATAGCATAGGTGTAATATTGGCCTTAGAAACTTAACTTAAGTCCGTTTCTAAGCAGCAACGAAAACATTTTTCCGGGCAGCTTTCCGCGAGTCTGTTACCGATTGACTTTAAATTTTGAACCAATGTACCTTTGCATGGTTTATTGTGTCTTTCAAAAGATGAGCTTGTTATGATAACGGACAAGCTCGTACGATTTAGTTGTTACGGTAAATTAGTCAGTTTGACTTAACCTGTAAATCCTTCCTTACTATTGAATTAACTAGACTCGTTGCTAGAAGTGTAACAATTAACATTTCAATTAACAATTAAAATTTTATTTCAATGGCCCAACTTAAATTGTGTGCGTGATATCTTATTCCTGGGCTTCAAGAATCTGCTTGGTGTCGGTTTTTAGTTTTCTAGGGGCGTTGGGAAAAGGTGTGAATACTATAGTTCAAGTTAACGGGCTGTGAGTGTTTTGTGATAGGCAAATAGCTATTTGAAGGAACCCCACTCACAATGTAGTATTGCAAGTTGCAAAGAAGCTCACTCGTTGTCCTCTCATGACACAAATCAGCTTCATCCTTAACAAATAAAAAGGAGTAAGTCTTGGGATAAATTTTATGGTAAGACTGGTTAGTGGTCAGAATTTTCTCATTCAGGCTCTCTGTGCGCAGTACGACAAGCACACACACACACACGACAATCAGTTCAATGTTTCTCAGATTTCTCACATTCATAATTGGAAAGTATGTGTTATTCGTTCATTTTACAACTGCTTTTTACATAATTGTAAACTCACTTGGTCCGATCGTAGTTATTAATCCACAGGCAACAGCTTGTAATACAGGGTGAACCACTTTTATGGGCCACACCTTGGCCCCACAGGGCGCCCGACCCTGAAGATGTACGATAAAACTGACACATTCACGTTAAAGCCAACAAGATTTCCTATCAGTAATCATATAATTTTCAAAATTTTAATCCTGGTTCCACGTACCGCTGTTCAATTTTAAGATAACAAGTAAAGCTGGATTTCCACCGGCGTCCATTGTCCACGATGGGCAGTGGACAGCGTCCACAAATGGACAGGGACAATTGTCCACGTAAGGCCATTTCCACAAGTCCACTGTCCACAGAGGATGGATCCACGAAGGACAGTGGATCCACTCCACTCGATGGACAGTTTTTTGGTAGAAATGACATCGCTGCACACCTCAGCGTGGACAACTGCTGCCGCAGGGTTCCCTGCGCGGGTTTAGTACTTTGTTAAATATTTTACATAGCCTTTTCGACATCTTTAAAATCAGTTTGGCTATAAATCCAGACGATTTAATATTCAGATTCAGACATTATGATACATACATAAATTATGGTATATGAATCAAACCCAGACGATTTGACATTTGATCACGCTGTGGGCATTCACGATGACCCTTCGGGCCTTGACCGCCGTTTAGTCAATATTGGTGCAGGCAATAAAAGGTTTTTCCACTTTCAGGATAAACAGTCAGGTATTAAAAGTAAGACGAAGTAAGTTCAATCTGATTAAAAAGAGGCGATTGTTGTTGTTTCTACAACTTGAAACAAGCAGAATTTCCTCTGAAGACACCATTTCCATGATAAAATCTCAATCTGCCCCCATTTTCTATTCACAGTGGACTGTGGACAGAGTTGAACCAAGTTCAACTCGGCAATGGACAGGATTCTGTCCACAGTGGACAGAATCCACTGGAGTGAGTGGATTAGTGGAAATAAATTGTCCACTGATCCACTCACGGGTTGCCCATCGTCCTCCATGGGCAATGGGCGTCTTCATCGGGTCGGTGGAAATCCAGCTTAAATGTTCCCCACGCAATAAAATATCTTGCAGGAATTGTAACATGAATTTTAGAGCATTAGTTTTTTATTGAAGAATAACAATTGCTTTTGAAATCAAATCTGACTAGCGAATTTAACATTTGCTTGCAAACTTAAGAAATGTTAATGTGAAGGCGACACCAAAGATTTTTTGTTCGGATAGGTTCGGATGTCAAACCATCTAAACGTTGTGAAAAAGTTGATGAAAGCCAGCGAAATCATAAATGTTAATCCTGTTTTGTAACAAGAGTTCAAATTTGGACGCTTTGACTCACCCTCAAAAATTAGGGTCTAAAATAAGCCTTGGGTTTTCATTGCCTGGGGTACATTTTTAATTTGACCACTACAACTTTAATCAGCATGTGAATTTAAAAAATTTTTGTATGATTACTGATAGGAATTTTTGATGGCTTTAACGTGAAAGTGTCAGTTTTAGCGTACATCTTCAAGGTCGGGCGCCCTGTGGGTCCGAAGTGTGGCCCATAAAAGTGGTTCACCCTGTACATATTGGGGATACATATAAAGAGTACACGATTCATGCATTGGTTACAGATTGGGACAAACTATTTATTTGCTACGCACGGCTTCCTACACTGTCACGTTATGGACGTATTTCATTCAATCTAATGTCGCAACTCACATGTAAATACTGCACCGATTATTTAAAAAAAATCAAATCGATATGGTCACACAAGTGAAAGAACTCGTCTAAATTGCAGAACTCAATGAATCACATAAAGACCTACCTAAGTTTATTTGCATTGCTCAAAAGAGTACTAAATTGTTTGAATCGAATTAACAAAAGTAGTATTTCAAAACTACCCACACTACCTCGCAATTTGGATTTCACTTGCAGTTTCTTTCTGCACAGTGCCATGTTGTTTTCCGCTCCGTAAGTTTGAAGGTTCTAACAAACGGGTAAACGGACATCCCAGGACGGCCTTACACAAAAATGACCTAATAAGCCCATTTGACAGCAAAACTTAAGTCAGAAAATAGCTGTTACACTTAAAACTTTAAAACTTCTGTAGCATTCAAAGTTTGAGTTCTACAGTTAATGCTTAAAAATTGTATTACAAAATGTAGCTTTTACTTTGGAAGATAAATTTGGAGTTCCAAAAGGAAATGCTTGTTTCATTTGCTGTTTTCTAAATGATTTCTACATCAATGTGGGTCTTCCTATCAGATAAATAACGAATGTGAACTTTATCTTTCATTCAGCCAATGTGTTGGTGCTATTTGGTAATAAAGCCGAGTTTGTGTCAATTTAATAACTTCTTTTTTTTATTTCAGGAAACCAAATTTTTAGATTTATTTGGCAACTAAATTCAAACCCATTTACTTTTTTAAGTTTCTTTCCAGAAAAGAAGAATAAATAATTTTATAGGAGGCGTTGTTGATGAGACAACGTTAGGAGTACGACCGAGACTACAAACAAATGAAAAGTGTAATACACGCCAGCACTTAAGTAGTAGATGCGACTACCGAAAGACTTATAATCTAACCGAGCATGAAAGTGCTAACTAATTCGAGTTTAAGCTATGCAAGGCTTGTAAGGACGGGTACGGAGTGAAACGCGTAAACCCCCTCGGGTTTGAATGCTTTCCACTGCCGCAGGCCTTCTTCCGGTCCTTCACTAATTTCTCTTTCGCGAGTGCTCTATACAGTTATGCCAATGGATGAGAATCAAAGATAATACGGCCAGAAATAATTGAGAATCCAACAACAAATGAGATTATGTGCAATTATGTACTATTGTTTATTTAAAGTGCAGTAGACACTTGCACTAGATTAAGGGGCAGGAGCGAAGGGCCTCCGACAGGGGCTCGCTCCTCCGAATTGTGTACAATTAATTAGGATGGGAGTGTATGGCCACGTTATTACGGACTCACTCCAACGATACTTACTGAGTTACTGTTAACCGGAGGATCTGCGCTCAATGGTTGCTATATGGTAACCCGATTGCCTTAATGTCGAAGGTGTGCTAGCGGGTATGAATTCTAAATGACTCGCTCAAATGAAACTTCAAGGGGACTGAGACTTAATGGGAAGTGTGGTAGGCTGAATGGAATCGACTGTGGAGGTTTGGAAATCCTCAGCGAAAATGAAAGAATAAGTAAGGTAATGTTAGACACTCGTCTCCGAAAGACTTAGAAGTCTCCAAGCTTTCCTCGACACCCGACTGACTCCGACGTCCGACGCAATACCCGGTACTCTCTTACGAACCGAAGAAGGACTCCCGTCTCCCCTCGTGGGTCCACCAAGGGTGAGTATCCAACTCAGTTCTTATCAAGAGACCATAAGACAAAAGACACACACCTTTTTGAAAGGAGAAACCGGTTGGGCGAGACGACAGATTTGGTGACGTGGCAGCAGCGTGACTGGCAAAATCCACAGCAAAATGATGAATGCTCACTCGACAGCAACGGCTTCGCAGCGATCTCCTTCCTCCTCACTCGACAGCAACGGCTTCGCAGCGATCTCCTTCCTCCTCACTCGACAGCAACGGCTTCGCAGCGATCTCCTTTCTCCTTACTCGACTTCCTCCTTCGATTCGAAATCGACACGGGAATAGATTTCCACAAAAACAAAACTGCCAGAATATGACACAATAAATGTCTACCCAACTGACCAATGTATGCACAAAATACTTTACAAAATAATTTAGAATTTACCCGACTATATGCGGTGGACGGTCACTTAAACTCAGGGGGCCTCTGGGGCAACATAATATATTTATGAACTATGAACTAAGTTACTACTAAACTAAAGACTTCTTGACTGTATGACAAATTGACTCGGACTGAACGAGAAATGAAGAATGAGGAAAGAGTATAGGGAGCGAGAGAACCTTCTGGAAGCTTCTACTAATGATAACCAAATGAGGTCGAAGACACCTCATCTTGTCCTTCACATCCTCATCACCCCGACCGATATCACCACCACCACTGGAAAGAACCGTTTGTTCTTTTCATCTCACGGAGCCTTTAATTGGAGTCAGATGGAGTTACCCTAATTATTACGACAGAACCTACAGCGCTCTGCACGCTTTTTCCCTTTACTCTTATGTACAACAAACCGTGGTAGACCTGCTTCTGCACGCGCAATATTCCGACGAATCCTATTTATTTGTAAGCGTTCTACTGATGTAGCCCAAGTTTCCAATGGAAAGAAAAGAGTATAGGGACAAATCATGGTTCTTGCATGCCTGCAATCGCCAATCGAAAAGAATTTTGAACAACTTAATCTGCTCTTCAGTGTGAAAGATATTCTGAACCGAAAGTGGTAAATCTTGTATTACTTTATGGGAAACAGACAAGACCGGATGAAAAGGAATTAAATCCCAAGCTGAGTTGTTGACTGCTTTTCGGTGACATAAGAATTCAGGATTTTCGGACTGAGGTGTGACTAAGCACTTTCCCCACTTCTTGTCTGCTATTCGTTTTCTCTCAAAATATGAATTTGCTTTCGGCATGTCTGAAGATCTACGAGTCCAAATAGTGCTGATTAGTTATTTTTGCAAGACCAGAGTTTACAATATGTACATTCCTTTATTTATAACCCAACAGCATGATATGTACAAATGATACACAACTTTACTCAAGAATAACTCAAAACTGTCCTTTCTGATTTCTTTACTTTCTCGAAGCGCTTTCAAAAACTCTATTGAACAAACTTTCTAACTCATCAGCTGCCTGATCAACTAAAAGTTCCTCACTACCAACTACTGGGATTTCTAAGGGCAAAGAATAGGAAGGAGAAGGAAGATAACGGAGAGTTCTTGGTAATACTGTTTCCTGGTTTCATCCTCATCAACCCGACCGATGAGGATGCTAAAATACCAACCATACCTTATAGATAACATTTGTTCTTTCGACAAGTAAAACTTTCGGTCAACGTAAAATTTTCTAAGATGTAAAAGTTCCTGAAAAATATCGGGTGAAATATCGATATATGCAGTGCTTTGGCACTTAACCAATTCTTTTTCTATGGCGTAAGGTAGACTGAAAATTACATCGTTTGAGGTCAACAAATTAGGTCGGAGTATAGAATTGTTAATAGTCCTTGGAAAAGTATGTTTCCCTAAAAAACCAATGTCTTTATCAGAATTAATTATAGGTAGGTTTTTTCCAAAATTATAAAAAATGGACATGCGTCTTTTTTCTATCGCAGATTTAAATGAAAATTGAAAGCTTTGCTCATCAGATGGTATCTGTGAATTAAATCCGCCTGTAACTCTTGCAAAATACGCAGGACGGTTTTGTTGTTTGACGATTGGTGATAATGTATCAAAAGTTAACTCTGAGTGCCGACATATGTTATTAGAGTCGCATTGAACTTCCTCGATGTCAGAAAAGTTTTCAATGCTTTTATTTTGTACTGGGGATGAAACTAAAGATATACCTACCCCTTTAAATCCATTGGTAATGACAATACATCCAAGAAGTAATCCACAAGTAAGCAACCGAAACTTTAAACGACATTCAATCGTTCGAGGAATCGTAAATGACTGTTCTAAGAATGCACAGTAGACCAAATATGCAGCGAAATATTTTGGTACACTGTGTTTTTTTCCTGCACGCAACGTAAAATGAAGGAAGAAAACCATTCCTGGGAATGAGACACCTATGAATATCCAAACATGCATGTGCATAGGCTGGAGGTAAATTGTCCATGTGTAGTAAGGAATGGCGAAGCATGTTATGAACATGTAATATTTCTCATCAATTAAAACGTAGTTAAAGTCTTCATAATTAATCACCGTTCCTGACAGAATATCGTCAATCTTGAATTCAATTGGTTGATGAGCATGAAGGAGGGGGAATTTTATTCCATTATCCCCCTGCAGTGGTGATTTGTCGACAAATGTCACATTGTGGTTTACAGCGATTAGAAATGCTAAGTAGGAAACAAACTCGGTTTTGTCTCCATGTTGAAGAAACTTAAAAGGTAGGTTTCCTTTGAATACCTTGCCCTGTTCAAATCAGTTTTGAACCAGTAAAACCCATTGTTTTTAAAAGTACGCAGCACCAAGATTTGATAACCGGTTTTCGATCGACTTATGATGTTTAAGACCAAAACTGTGTAACGACATGCTTGCGTGGATTAATGGCTTGTAAGCGTCTTGGCACCAATCACAAATGAAGTAATGGTGATGTGGTAAATACCGAAATGGTTCATCGGGATATAAGGTCACAAAATTATCCGCGAATACCACTGACATGTATGATAGATCAATATACCCTGCCACTTGCAAGTGTCCCCCTATGGATTCATTACTGAACATATTTGTCGAAATTAGACTAGTTAAGGGGGCAGATTGTGTGCAGAAAAGAGGACTTGTGGAAATGAAGAGGAAAATCTAGGACTT
>JAQGBV010001735.1:0-14206 GCA_034698685.1 Isotomurus pseudopalustris
TATTCACACACACACACTCTTCTGTGTAGAACAAGCATGGTGAAATGAGAAAATGAAATGCCAGAACCACCTCCGACCTCCTCCGTTATTCCATTTTGTAATAGTAATAATAGCCAACTTGAACTTTTGTTGATACTAATAGCCAACCTAATAAAAATGTCAACTTAAACAGACCTGTTTGTTAAATGGAGGTGCAATAGAAAGTACCTAAAGCGTAAGTATTAACGTTTGTAATCTTCAGTGTGCGAGAAACCGCGTGTACCTGTTTGTCCTTCTCTCCCTTTCTCCATACATTCTAAAGCCACCAGTCTAAAAGAAGGAAAAGTAGGTGATATAGGTGATAAAAGTAGATCAGCGAAAAGACATGGATTTCTTTTTACTTTTTGTTTGCATGTGTGATAAATTTCGATAAAGAACAAGTTGAATTTGACCAAGTACTTACAAATAAGTAGGTGTGTGTGTATGTGCGTTTAAAATATATATATAAAAGTTCACACACGGTCTTTCATACTTCACAAGCCCAAAGAAGACCTTTTCCTTTGGTTCCAAACACTTTTCAGGTATTTCACATTCCACATAGGTATAAGTAAGTTACTGAAGAACTCGCTAATTTTATTCCACACTGTCATCACTTGTAATTTACGTGTACTAACGCTAAAAAAGAGCAATAGGTTCTTCTCCATGAATGTAAGCATTGTGAAAGAGAATAAATGATGACAGTGAAAGTGATAATTACGTAGGTGTCATCACATCAGTCATCATCATAAATTGAACAAGGAAACCCATGCCCACTCCAAAAATGAATAATGTATTAATTTCAATTTGCATCAGGAAATTCTTGATTACGAGAGAGACAGAGTGTGTGAGATATATTTGGAACGAGTTGGAACTCCGAGAGGACAAAAACGGCTAGACCCCTACCTCCTCAATATAAACTCCCACTGCTCCAAATATACCAAACTATAGGCATTCCACTGCATTTAAGAATGCATTGAAAGCTCAATGAAGGTAATTTAGCCGTCTGTCCGCCAAGACGTGGGCAGTGGAGGAGAAAGCTGCTTCATACAAAATATTATGAAAATGAAGACGAAATGAAAGGCAGTCAGTCAGTCACTTATTCAGACCAAAGTTGATTTAAATTCACTCAAATGGAAGGAAATGAAAAGAACGAAAGAAAGTAAATTGGGAGGCTCTATTAGTTCGTCCACATGTATATGCATACTCATTTAAATGGAAAAAGAGACGTGGCCACTCAAAGATAAGGTCAAATTGAAATTATTATTAATATTATTACTACTGTTGCGTTATTTTTATTATTATTAGCAAAACTCTCCGCACAAAAATTACATGTCTTTCTTTTACTTACAGACAGACGGGAGGAGATGTGCATTATGAAAGTGTACGAACGTGTGTGTGTTTGTGTATGTTCGGTTGGTAGCTGGTGTGCCATGAGAGAATGCAATAATAGTAATAATGATGATAATAATAATAACAGAAAGTATTTTGAGAACGGAGGAAGATGGAAATGGAAGAGAAAAAATTAAACCTAATTGGAATGAACAAAGAGAAGTAGTTATGTTACGTATTAATGAGCCCTTTCATCTCATGTTCGTGACCGGAGGTAAAATAAATACTCCGTTGTGACTTCGTACACTTGCCCTGTGGAGTCAGTCAGCCTGACTCTTCTTTCCTTTCCATAATATACAACAGCACAGTGAGAGAAAGAGACTGTCTTCTTCTCTGGAAACTTTATACTTCTCTTTTCTCATACTTCTTCTTCCATGGCTCATCATCATGAGCATCAAACTCGTCACATATATACACAAACTCATGCTACTATACTATCCCTACTACTCTAGTTACTATATATATACTCCAAGCAGTAGTTAGTTTTGTTACGCTTATAGACTTGGACTTGGAGAAACTCTATCCATTTGCTTACGTAGAATGTCAGTATACGTAAAAGAACAACCGTTTGAGACTCAATAAAGTTGTAATGTCAACGTGAAACTGTCATGAATTCATACGGAAGATAAGACGTAAGGGACTACCAGAAGTGGATGGACGTCAATCCTTCGTTTCGTTTCTCTTTCTGTTGTGCATGAAAACTTTTCTCTCACGTTTTCAGTCTCCTACCTTTCTTTCTCTTTCTTTCCCCTATTTTTACTTTTAAACAAAGTCATAAACGCTTTTTACTACTTTACTGACTCACTCTTCAGCCTGTTGTTTCTTTTACATTCAATATTGGATTGGATTTGCTACAGAACGAACGAAACTCCGAATTTATTGTCAGTGAAAGTGAGTAAAAAGAAAAAAAACATGGCTGGGTCTGCTGCACTGCTTACAACTAAGAACTAACTAACACAACTGGGATGCTAAGAGTTTGCTGTACAGCAGTAGCGTTTCAGAGAAGAGATTACTCTCTTGTTTTCCCAACAAGAGAAGCTTTTTTTTAAGCAAATTATAAATTATCCGCAGACCTTTTGTGTGTGTTTGTGTGTTAAATACCTTTCTCCCCGTCGGAGACTAAACATAGGGAGCTTTTTACATTTCCTTTCTACTCCCAAATTTTGTACGCGTAGGTAGGTTAGGACAGGATGAACAAGTTTTTTCGTTCCTCCTGTGAGACTCCCAAATGCATGCGGGGTTCATTAATGGGCAGAAGGACCCCAGAGACATAAAAAGAGTGAAAGAGAAAGCTCACAGAAATATTGAAACATGACATCATAGCATTATTCTTATACCTCGCAGTTCTACTTACTTCACAAAATGTTGTTTCGCATTACAAAATAAAAACCTATTTTAAAACTTTCTAGACGCTTTCATTGTCTATGAGTATTATTATTAGTCCCATTAAATCTAGTCCAGGTAAGAAAATATTCTTTCTATTGAAACTAGCGAGTCTTTCGCTCCACCACCAGCACCACCGCACATATGCTAAAACTATAACTACCACCACCATCGCTGCTATTTCCACTCCGTCTTGTTTCTTGTCTGTATTTGTATTCTAAAAGAGGACAAGAATACTTTCTCGTCTCGTCTCCATTGCTTCACTCACGAAATCATGTTCTCTCCAAACATAATAACCGTTTCATTGAAACATTCCTTGTAAATAGGAACTTTGTGTACTCTACTCCCAATCATGGAGTTGCTTACCTGCCAGTCTCTTTCTCCATTCATTGGGTTCCATACACACACAACAAGTACCATGATGATGATGATAGGGATGATGATGAAGTAAGGACATTGTACACGTTCCTCCATTGTCTGTCTCGCTGTCACAGTCTTCTCGAACAGAAAAGCTATGGGAAAGAAAGAACCCTCATTTCATCCGACTGCACTACTTGCAGAACAAGCATTACTTTACTACAACGAGAAATAAGCATAAGCAGCGAGAGAGAGCTTCCTGTCATTCTTCTGTGATATCTTTATCGATTTTCATCCCGTTTCTTGGCTCTTTACCCGCATTTATGGGATACTATCCCTCTCCATCCGAGTCAGTACTCACTACTGAAGGACGTAAGTATCCTCACTACCCGTCGTTGCTACTACTACCACCGGCAGGCCTACCATAGTGGTTACCAACTCTGACAGTGGGTACTGAAGAGTGAAAGTCTTCACGAGAACAACTTTCCTCTTCACTCTCTCTCTCGTATGCCAAAGCCACGAGAATAGCAGCCTCCTTGTATGTATTCCAGAGGTAGGCTCTAACTGCCTGGATCATCATCATCATCGAATGATATGTTCCCAACGAAGCCAAACGGACGGAGAGTGAGCCAGCCAGGAGCAGCAGCAGCAGAAGCAGCAGCCAGCCACCAACCCACCAGGTAGGAAAGAAGTTTTGGCAGCCCAGAGATAGGGAGAAATGAAACAAATGCATTTTGCACACCGGGAGAAAGTCGTCGTGGAGAAAGTTCATGGTGGTGGTTTTAGGCTCCCATCCTTTCTATTATGAATTGAATGTGTTTCAGTGTCGTAAGGAGGTTGAGGTGGGGCTTTCTCCAGCCTCTTTCTCCAGGAGCCTCTCACTCTGCCCCAGTCCCGGTCCACTTTCCCTTTCTCCAGGAGTCACGTCGTGAAGTGTGTAATTACCTGATGGACTTACTCACTACACCTCTTCCACCTCCCATTCTTCCTATCCTCGTTCCCATCATCATATATACACAGACAGACACTCTCTGCTCTGCTCTCTCTATCGCGCTCCAAGCTCCTACCCGACCTCAACCGATTTCCTACTCCCCGAAAACCCGAAGTCTCCGAGAAATCTATCTTTTCCTCCTTCTTCCCGCTTACAGGTTAACCTTTTACATAAACATGGCGAGAAATGCAATGTAATATCGACTCTGGCTCAGTATATACTCCAAACGAGAGCCAGGAGCAGAAGAAGAGTGAACCCAGAATTGGTGGGAGCAAAGTGTAGTAAAAGTAAGAACAGAGCCCAACCACGAAAGACGAAGACATTCCCTTCCCAGTACTTCCCACAAAAGCAGCCACTTTCTTCTCTCTTAAGACTCTCTTTCTCTCTCTTCTTTCTTAATTCAATTAACTCAAGGTGTGTATGTGTGTCATCCTCATTAACATCTTCGAATATTTTTATCCACCAAATCCGAAACAATCTCCGAAAGTTTTTTACTCTCACACACACAGTTTCTAAGAAATATACTAAGAAAGTATCATCGCCTCATCTGCTTCTTCTTCTTCTGTACATTCCGAAAGTGTCAAAGCTATCCATGCATCATACCTAGTGCCTGTGTAGCCCTGTGAGTTTTTTAGTGAGTAGTTGAGAAGTAGAAATAAGTGTGGGTCTCTCCTGAAAGTGCAAAGTGTGATGAGGATGATGAGGCAAATGATGAGAGAAATGGAACTGAGGACGTCTTGCACACACCACACCAAAGAGAAAGTGGTCGTCGCATTGGTGGTGAAAGTTCGTGGGGCAGATCGATTTCCCAGGCCCCAGGAGGGAAGGGATGAGGTCACCAAAGGACCGTTTTTAAGGGAATTAAGGAGTGCCGCATGGGCTTCCCTGTGTCTCCCAACCACCCTCGTCACTCCGTTCTAATCACCAGACAACTTCTCCAGAACCTATAAATATTCTACACAATATGAAATGGTACTTTATCTATTCAAACGGTTAAAATTACGAAGAGGGTTTGTCATGGGGCTTAGTAAGTTCAAAGGTCGTGCTACGTGACAATATAAACACACAAAAATATGTGAAATATGACCCAACTGAATGAGGTGACTGGAAGAAGGACATTCAAAGCACAAGCTTAAGTGATACTTATTACACACGGGACTCTAAAAACTGTAATATTGTGAATGTGTCTGTAAGTAAATTATTGAGTGTGTCAGTGTTATTCAGCTGATATTCAGTTGTGTGTGTTTTTCGTGAGAAACCACAAACCACAATCAAATCCACGCACTATGGGGAATCGGAAATACTCGAGGAATGTGAAAAGGGTCTTGGTCACTTTCGCCCTTATCTACATCATGACCTGGGACTCACTTTCAGGGATCCTGGTCTGCTGGACTCTGCCTGGAGCAGAAGCCAAGCCAGGAAAGCGACGTGAGTTACATTTAGGAGGAATCTTTCCCATCAACGGAACCGGAGGGTGGCAAGGCGGCCAAGTAAGTCTCTTCTAATTAATTACATCAAACAATTTCCTCGAATCATTCTGAAGAGATCCTTGAGAGGATCACAGAATTCACAGAGAACGAATTCGCATGAGGAGAGAAAGCGATATTCAAGAATTCAAGAGCCCTTCATTTACCTGCCAAATTCCATGTACAGATCTCTCACACTATTTTTATCCTTTTTAGGCGTGTCAACCTGCGGCAAAGATGGCCCTCGATGATGTCAACAATAATAAAGACCTTCTGCCAGGATATAAGTTAACTTTACATTGGAATGATAGTGAGGTGAGTACATTTCACACGCTTATTTGCGTATTTAGCAACTGTCACTCGCTCTCGTACATTTTGTGTAAGCTGACAACAACCATCTTATTGTACAAGACTCCTTGTTGACTGTCATATTAGGTTTTTTGCCAAGTTCTCAAACTCGCAAGATGCTGCGTGGAGATGTGAATAGTCTAAAAGGATATCCTTTTTCATTAAAAGCGAAACAATTTTGTGTAATAATCTGCAGTGCATGGTGCTCTCATTTCCTTTTCTACTTATCGTTCTAAATTAACCAGAGGAAATGATAGTATGGAGAGGAAAGTTCAACGGAGAGCTTTCAAGGGAAAAACGCAAATGTGCACCAACTGCAAATGCAATATTTCATGTTCCATTAGAAATAGAAGCTTCTACAGATGTGTATGATGTGCCTAGAGATCTAGTTTGATTAGATGCATCAGCATCTCATCACAAGTGAGGCTTAGAATTACAGGAGAAGTGTGTAATGTAAATGTGCTCTGTACTGTGTAGTCACTCCTGACATGAGTCACTGTTCAGGATTCTGGCAAGAAGTGTTCTGACTTTGATACATTGTGAAGGAATCTGATAACACGGATGAAGAGGGTGTATGGCTTAGGGAAGTGTTCGTGGTGACGGTTTATAGTGTTTTGTAGCAGATCATGTAATTTAATATTCGTGTGTACTCCCATTAGCTTGATGTGTGTGTAGTAAAACACTCTTTTTTCCTTCTTCCAGTGTGAGCCTGGCTTGGGTGCTGCAGTCATGTATGATCTCCTCTATAATGATCCTATAAAACTGATGTTGCTGGCCGGGTGCTCTACCGTGTGTACAACTGTTGCTGAAGCTGCCAAAAAATGGAATTTAGTAGTTGTAAGTTGACAAAATGATGAAACACAAGAGATAATTCAACAACTTCCCACAAGACGTGTAGTTTTGTCAGCCACCCCTGCACACGAACCACACATCCACGTACAATTATACAACTTCCTACTTAATAGTGTGTCTCTTGTGTCTTGTCTCACCTTCTTCTTCGTCATCTTCCTCCTCACTTCCATTACAAATAATCTCACTGTGTGCATCTCTTTCTATTTAATTTCCAGCTATGCTATGGGGCAAGCAGCCCAGCCTTGTCGGATCGGAATCGTTTTAAAACTTTATTTAGAACTCATCCCAGTGCCACAGTTCATAATCCTACGCGTATCAAGCTCATGAAAAAATTCGGCTGGTCCCGTGTCGCTATTTTGCAACAGGCTGAAGAGGTGTTCATTTCTGTAAGTACCAATATAACTTAACACCATCCCACCTTCCTATTTATACTTCTCCACCGTCATCCTCTGTAATGGACCATACATCATTCTGAATTTAATCAAGTTACCGTTCCAAAAGACTCCTTACACCAAGGCCTCCACTGATGGAACTAGCAGTCCCATCATCATCAAGCTTCACTGACAGTTTCAATGAGCTTTCAAAAATTACATTCTCCCTGTTCATCCACCACCAACCACGGTGGATGCACACACACCACACATAGTCACACTCGGCACTCTCACGTATTATAGATGTACATCCTTACAAGGGATACAAGTGTGACTGCCTGAGCAATTTGATCCACTTTTACACGTGTGAGAGAAGTTGGGTGAAAGGAAGTAGGGAAAAGTAATTTAGCTGCATTTGTTACATGACAGACGTATGCTATTCTACCACCAAAGGCAGAGTACACATAACTACACACAGCCAGATAGAGATGAGAGATAGAGATCACACACTGTATTTATTATTATGATAGGCAAGTATATATCTATATCTCTATCTATATATCAATCTCTATCACTATCCCTTAGGAGCATGTACCACTCAAATGCGAAGGCATAAAGCTTTATGGATTATTGAAAGATTACGTTGAAAAGGTATGTTTATGGGTTGACTAAACTACCAAGTACCTGACTGTGTGGTGTGTTGGACACACACATATATATACACACACACACTCAGGCACTCGCTCCACTATTTGATATTGATCAAAGGCTTTTCACAGAATTTCCATCAAAGATTTTAAATCTTGAATAAAGGTATATTTAATTCATAGCGACTTAGGCTTCTCTGTCTGCCAGAGAGTAAAAGAGTAAAGAGTAAAAAGGAGATGGACAAGAGAAAGTCGAGGGAAAGCAGCGCGTAGAGGTGTTCACTCACAAAAAAGAGATGAAGGAGCTAAATAAGGTACACAATCATTCATCAATGTTTGCGGACCAAGACTGAGATTAATCGATCGTGGTCAGACGCGAAAGACTGATTAACCTCTTTACGCTGCCGGACCAAGAATGAATAGCTGGTTCCATTAGATTAGTAGAGTATGCAATTGCTCCTTTCCTGGCTCCGTAAATAATACATGTATGAGTGACTATATACAGATAACTTAAGTAAGAGATGTGTAAGGATGAAGCAAGTGGTGAGTGAGTGGCATTTGGCGTTAACTTTTATAGAGAGACAAGCAGAGGAGGAGAGAGAAAGCAGGCACATCTCTACGTACTACGTACATACGAAGAAGAGATGCCTCCTGCTGCCGTGCTTCCACTTTCCCTGTCTCCCTGTCTCTCTCCTCCTGCACAAACTTTGTGTAATGATTGAGAGCAAACCTCGTCTCAGAATATGTAAAACAAGTCAGGGAATAATAAAAGCTCCGATAAATTTTGAATTAACCCTTTTTCCTTCTCCTCCTCTTTCTTCCGGGTTCAATTTTCCCCTTCTTTGATCTCTACATACCCGTGGTGACGGGTTATAGGCTTGTGCTTGTGACTTTAAAGCTTTCAGCTTAAGAAGTCACAACTCAGTAGCTAAATAAGCTACACACACACACACAGTTTATCTGAGTGGAAAGAAGCTGTGAGGATGATATTTGCGATTTTGTAATTTTTTTTTCTCTCTCTTATTCCAGACTGTTGAAGATTTAGAGGAGAGGTGCAAGCAAGAACAAATAGAGATTGTGACAAGACAAAGTTTCCTCACGGATCCAACAGAAGCTGTGAGAAATTTGAAAAGACAAGATGCTCGAATCGTTGTGGGTCTTTTTTATGTTGTGGCTGCCAGAAGAGTTCTCTGTGAAATTTATAGGCAGAAGCTATTCGGGAAGTCATATGTCTGGTTTTTCATTGGTAAGAATGCGGATGGGTAGAGAGAAGAAAGCAATAAGATAAGAAAATAATTATCCACACAAGGAGCAAGAAAGTAGAAAGAAGGAATTAAAATGAAAGTGTCAGAGGGAAAGTGGGAAAGAAGGAAAAAGAAAGAGAAAGAAAGGAAAATTTATTCCTTTGTACACCTTCTTGCTCCAGCCAAAAGAATCAATTAAGAAAATTAAAAGACAACTAAAACTCTATTTTTTCTCTCTTCTAATATTACTCTCGACCTTGTGTGCTGCAGGGTGGTATGAAGATAAGTGGTATGAAATTGGCTTGGAACAAGAAGGAATCAATTGTACGAAAGAAGAAATGCGGATGGCTGCTGAGGGTCACTTGACCACTGAGGCTGTGATGTGGTACCAGGACTCCAAAAGAACCAAGTCGGGCATGGTGAGACTCTCAATTCTTATTGTAGTGAAATATTTTATTCGCCACTCTTTCTCCCAGTCCTCCCATTCCAAGAACACACACAGTCGTACATAAGAAATAGCCCATTGTCATCATCGTGCAATTCGTTTCTTTTTCTTTGTATGTGAACTCCAGACGACCGAAGACTTTAAACAGCGTCTCCACACAGAACTGAAAAAGAAAGGGTACGACATCGACAACGAACGGTACCCTGAGGGCTATCAGGAAGCTCCGTTGGCGTATGACGCAGTGTGGGCAGTCGCGTTAGGTAAGAATTTCTCCATATCTTTTACTAGAGACCCTTTTGTCTCGTCTCTACAACAAGTGGCCTGTCTTCTCTATTATTATCTCTAAACTCCTAGTCCGACTAGTCCAGCGGACGAAATGAACTTTCACTCCGTGTTCATCGTTGTGTGTGTGTGTAGGATGAAGAAGGGCTAATAAAATAGACTCTTTTATGCCTCCACGTATCTTTCTAAATGATCTGGAGATGTCACATTGATAAAGATTCATATCTGTGGAACAATAGCCCTCATATTCATATCCACGACTTATATGTTCGTGTCTATTTCCACAGCAGTGAGGTTGGAGGTAGCACAGAGCAAAGAGATAGACACGAAAGTGGAGCTATAAAATTGATAAATTATTGACATTTCGGTTGTAATTTGCATTTCCATTCTTCTCTCGTGAAATTACTTCCACTTTCCTTTTGTTCTCTCTCCCATCTAGCATTCAATCGGACTATAGCAAAGTTGGCTGAGAAGAAGAAAAAACTAGAAGACTTTACCTACACGAATCGAGAGATTGCTGAAGAAATCTATAACGCTATGGATGCAACAGCATTTCTGGGCGTTTCGGTACTATATATATTATATATACACATTCACTTCGTCTTAAAACTTTCTCTCTCTCTCCCTCTCTCTCTCATATTGTATTGAATAATAAATCAAAAGATTTATGTCCCACTGACTTTCTCTCTCCATGTGTGTGTGTGTGGACAATTGAGTTGGACTGTCTCTGAAAGTCTTTCCTTCTTCTTCTTCTCTCTCGCAAGGAGAGGAGAAGAAGAAGGCCATGAAGTAAAAAGGAAGACCAGCAAGGAGTATATTATTTAATAATAAAGAGGAGAGAGAGCGAGAGCCTCATGATTCCTTCAGGACGAAATCCTCTGGAATTGTTTGGGATTTTTCCATTACTTCCCTACATTATTTGTGTCATTGTTGTATTCCGTACTTGTTCACAGGGTCGAACGGCTTTCAGCGAACAGGGTGACCGTGTGGCCCTCACTCAGGTGGAGCAAATGATCAATGGGGAGTACAAATTATTAGGTTATTACGACATTGAGAACTTTAACCTGACATGGCGAGGGATAGAGCAGTGGGTCGGTGAGTAATGCATGGAAACTTCTCCTTAACTCATTTCTGATGGACACAAAGCAAAGATGAACACAAAACGAACTTCTTCGATGGAAGAATTGACTGTGTGCCCATCTCAAGTCGCTGCTTTTGTCCTAAGACCACAATGAAAGTTACGAGAGATAAGAAATCCTTTTGTTTAGGAGGAAAAGTCCCTCAGGATCGGACTATAGTGAAAGAAGTTCTGCGGAAAGTGTCCCTCTCACTCTACATCTCTATGAGCACTGTTGCAGCTGTAGGCATCGTGTGGGGATTTTTTCTCATTCTTTTCACCTATATTTACCGAGATAGAAAGTACGTAACAGCCACTCTCTCTCTCTCTCTCTACGAAATAAGACATAAAATATAAATGTAATATTATTATGAAAGCACCTTCCCAATGACACTCACACTTTCTTCTTCTTTCTCCCTTCTCAATCTCCTCCAGAATAATCGAGCTCTCACATCCTGTGACAAATACGCTGATGCTCATAGGACACATTATGTGTTTCGTCACCGTGTTTCTCGTAGGCCTTGATGGTCAGTTTGTGTCTGAAAGAATGTTTGGCGTCATGTGCACCTTCCGCAAGTGGATCCTCTCCATTGGCTTCACTCTTGGCTATGGAGCCATGTTCTCGAAAGTCTGGAGGGTCCACCGTCTCACCACTAAAAATAAATCGGCTACCAAGGTAAGTCCTCATATCTCTCTCCACACACACTCACCCACCCATGTGGCTCCCTTAATTAACCTTAATCACACCATCTCATCTTTTAATTAATCACTCACACATACATACATTCAGTCATCTACAGATATGATATGCACATATATATATTCTGTTTATATAGTCTTCTGCGTATATTCTTCCAGTCTAATTCACCCTTCCCCAAGAAATGTGTTAATAACACCCTGGGGATGTTTTTAATCTGCAAGAGAAGCAGAAACATTACTTAGCCGAGCAAATGTTCCATCTCTTCGTTGTTATTACTTTACCCGAGCAAACACACTCTCTCTCACCGAAGAACCTCTTTCCTTCATCTAATAAAACTTTTCCCTCATGAATGACCTTTTACTTCATTTCCTCCGACTCGTTACCAAATGTCTCTCTACTTTTACTACATTTTATGGATCATGGCCACATTTTTTAGCAAATGAACAACTCTACCCATTTCCCAACTTGTTGGGGTTCAACTTCCAACTTCCTCTACTCTCTCTCTCCCCATCTTCTTCCTTTCCTTCATTCTCCTACACCCATTTATTTAGTATACACAGTAATCTCACTTTAGTGTGCCACAATAACCTTAAAAATACTTCCATCAACGAAAAACTTTCCCCTGCATTTGCTCCCACAACATGTCAGTTCATTATTACGTGGAAATAAAAGTGTGTAACGTGTTTTTCATGTGTTGATCTATATACTCACTCTCTCTGTTGTACTTTTCAGCATAAAATCCAACCGTGGAAGTTGTACCTTCTCGTCGCAAGTCTTGTCGGAGTGGAAGTTATCTTTCTGTCCATTTGGACACTTGTAGATCCCCTTCAACGCACAGTTGTCCAATTCCCGTTAGAAACTCCGGTGGATATGCAAGAAGACATCAGATTCCGACCCCTCCTCGAACACTGCGAATCGAAGCATAATAACATTTGGTTAGGTAAGCGAGAGTCACTTTCTCCAATAAAATTGCATTTGCTATTTGCTTCCACACACATCTTCAGGACTTCAGTCTGTACGGGAAAGACGAGAGAGAGAGTGAGTTCCTTCTTCCTTCTTCGTCTTCGAGTGATTCCCTCACGACGACGACGACGACATTCCTCCTCAACTTGTTTCTTCCTTCCTTCAGAACTTCCTCAGTCCTCCATCCTACCCACCCACCTACCTTTCACCGTGTGTGTATGTGTGCATATACAGTTTGCTAGGTAATACAAAATACACGGGTAATTTGATTTGATTCTCTAGGAGATTTATTTTGTATTACATTTCTACCCACTCTCCTTCCTTACCTTCTTTAACATTGACTGCCTCACTCTCTCTCTCAGAACTCTCAATCTCGTGTTTGCCTACGGAGGATGTATAGAGAGGTATATTGTGTCTTTCCCATTATTGACTGAGTATTGATGATGCGTCTTTTACGCAACGAAAGCAAATCGAGAGGAGGAAAGTCTCTTGCGGATTTGATTGGGAAAGTTTTTCGGATGGCGAATAATGCATGAGGAGGGATGATGATGTAGTTTTTTAATTTGTTTCTTTGTATGTGTCTTGTATGCAGGGATTACATACAGCTTTAAAGGCCTTCTCCTAGTCCTAGGTCTTTTCTTATCGTACGAAACACGGAGTCTGAAAGTTCGACACATAAACGACTCTCGTCTCGTCGCTATGTCCATCTACAACGTGGCAGTGTTGTGTCTCATCACGACTCCAGTCACGATGGTCATCTCACAACAACAAGACGCTTCCTTTGCATTTGTAGCTCTGGCTATAATCTTTTCTTCCATGATAACCATGGGTCTGGTCTTCGTGCCGAAGATAATCGCCGTCGTCCGGGAGGGCAACGAGAGGTCTGACCGGAGCTCAGCCCCCGAGGGAGGAACGACGAAAGAAGACGAGGAACGCTATCAGAAGCTCCTCGGAGAGAATGAAACGCTTCAAAAACTTCTCCAACAAAAAGAAGAACGCTTAAAACTGCTGAGACAAAAGCTCGAAGAGAAGAACGCCGGGCGGAGGAAGGTGGACATTGTAGGTGTAACGCATGAGTCATCATCCGTGAATACTAAGAGTATAGGTGTAAGTAAAAGTAGTATGAAAGGAGGTGCAAGTGGGTCTTCTAAGGCTGACGATGTTAATGTTGTGAGACTCGGTGCTACAAGTTGTGCCAGTGGGGAGAATGTGGACCACATAGAAGTCCTCGACACCTTTTATAATGAACCCTCAGAGTCTGGCATTGGCCAAGGATTGTCAGTTCACACGAGGACCCCAACTACCACCACCACCACTGATTTCGAACTCTCAGAGTCTTACCTTTAGTAGTAGCCAACACACGCTTAGTTCTCTCTATAGAATATCTCTCTATAGATTTACAATAGCTAGTGATATTTGAAGAAGAAAAGGAAAACGCTTGTAACTTTAAAGAAGAAAAACTCTCTCTCCTTTAAGACTCTTTCTTTGTACGAAAGGAAAAGTGTCAACTTTTTATTGTCTATAAGTTGAGAAAGGAAGGAAAAGGAGGAAAGGAGGATTGATGTGTATAACACAAGGTAAGCAAAAGGATTTAAAGTCAAGTCTCTTAACTTCTTCTTCTTCTTCTTCTTCT
>JAQGBV010001736.1:0-14206 GCA_034698685.1 Isotomurus pseudopalustris
AAATACTTCAAAGGTTGAGCGAGCTAAATTAAATTTAAACAAGTGAGTTGGTTATTCAAATACGATTTTATTTCTTCGATTGTTATCAAATACCCACTCCTCTAATATTCCAGTATCCCAAGGTTGGTTTCGAGTCAGCCATTTCTTACGCTTACTATTGAGAGTTGAGAGTAAGACACGCTGATTTAATATTGAGCTTCACAAACGACAATACGGCACAATCGAACAAGTTGTCGAGCTGCGAGCTGATCCAAACTGAGTCCGAGATGAAATCCAATAATTGCTTTTGTGCAAGTCATGAAGAATGCAATTCACTGTAACTTCGTTCACAACCAAAGCAGACACTAACACATGTACAGATTACGTATACACAGAATTGCCTTGGCAGGTTGTTATTTTTTGTGCAAGTGAACTTGACCATGAATTCTGTTCAAGGACGAGTAAATCGGTGGATGAGTAAATGTCAATTTACACGGACTTATCTGTAGTCAGTCTCGTTTAGTATACAATGACTCTCCGTGTTCTGTTTTTCCTAGTATAGTATACGTATACGTATGGTGTGTGTGTGCTTAAAAGGAGTCTGGAGATTTGAGTCACAGTGTTTCAGCGAATATTGATAGCTGAATGAATTACCCGACAAATGTTACTATGCGTGTCATAATCGCTCACATTACACTAAAACACCTTCATATCTTCCGAATTTATTTTTGCCCAATTCTAACACAGGTGTTTAACATCTTATTATATAGTTCTATGGACTACCCTTAAGAGATCAAACGACGACACTCAATCTGGTGTTAGAGGTTTACAGGTCAAGTTAACATTAATCAGAAAAGAAAGCAGCTTGAGGAGGAAGAACTCTTAAATAAAATCTGAGATGACGCTGTTGCCCGCTGAATGTCCTCGACACACTTCAACTTCAGCTGTCATCATTCATTCATATTTCCGATCTCTGCAGTTCGCTTTATTAGAGCAGAGTGAAAGTTCCACTCTTTCCTTCTGATTCATTCACATTTACTGGAGTTCACTCCGACCTTCTAGCGCCGTCACTTTCGCTGCCTCACTTCCCATTTTCGATGGCTTCCCTTGGCGTTTTTAATAATTTAATTAAAGGACTGCATAAAAACAGAACCAAGGGATTATCAGAAGACTGTTGAGTTTTTTTAAGAGTACAACTGCTACATAAATAAAGTTTAGCCTAGATTTTGACTGAAGTGACTGGAATTTGAACCTCATTACGTCCAAAAAAAGAGCTCAAAGCCCAACATCAGAACCTGACTTAATCATTAATTTTAGACTTCTAAAAACACTAAAAAGTATTGCCCATCACTAATCTCAATGTAAGACAGATACTAGAGGTGGACATGCCATAAAGCTGCTGCAGATTGTCGGGATACTTTGAGACTCTTCTGTCTAGAATACATGGCAGTCTTCGGGCAGACGGGGATTCATTCTCTAGACAACCACCACCAACATTAGCAATTGGATAGCTTTTTCGGATAATCGTCATAATCTTGTATCTCAATGTCATCAGATAACTTTAAGATGTCCCTAATCCCCACCTAATTGTTTCTGCCTTCATGTTATTTTTGACTCAATCCCCTACGGCCCAAAATAACTAAAACATCTATGAGAAAGGAATAAACAGTCACAGACATATGCCTTGATTGTATCGTTAGCAGGTGCAATAACTAACCGAATGATAAGGTCGGTTTTCTTTTCAACAAGTTGAATTGAATTGCTCAGGATTAAACACTAATCGTAATCCATAAATCCACTCCATCTCTACTGCTAAGTAGACGTGTGAGTGGTGTGACTCATTGTCTGGAACAGGTAGAGACTTCAGTTCTCGTCAGCATCCACCAACAACGACTTAATAAGTTATGGCTTGGTATGCTGTAATGAGGGTGCTTCCTCTGGGGGTGGGTGAGTCAACCACGGGGGATGATAGGTCACTCCGTGACCTCTGATGCGAGTGTGAGAACGTGAGACCTTACGCTGTTGTGGGCGCTGTTGCTGTCTCCCTCGTCCTCGTCTCCTTCGCCTCCTGGTTTCTCCGTTGACCTCGGCCTGAGGGGAGGACGGACTATGACAATGAGTCGACACGGGGACAACGCGCTTTACAATATTAAGTGTTAAGTTTATTGTCGTGAAATACAGAGCTCCAGATTATTAAATGTTTATGGGGAGCACTGGGGAATTATGTGTTGTGGGGAGCTCCGTCCGTGGATGACTGGTGAGGAAACTCCGCCTCCTTCTGTTGTCGATGGCGTCGGAGGGAGTTTAGTGGCGGGATCGACGGGGCAGTCTGGCACTGAGTGCCACAATGCTAGGAACAAAATCAATCTATATCCAACCAATCCAGGTATTCTATGCGTTCGTATTGGGCTCTGGTTGCTGATCCAGCAGGAAGGATGTGCTGATCCTGTTAAAACAAGTCAGTCTAGTGTAGTGATGGTCTCTGTGAGGATTTGAAGTATTGGTGAAGAGGTCGAGAGATTTCCTCATGTAGAACTCCCAACATCACACTGAGTTCTACGGGAAACTCCTCTCGGTTCATTTTGCTGTGGTTGTAAAGGATTACTGGGCCAAAGAAAGACAGGTTTCAGTCACAAGAAAAATAAACTGTGTAGCCATTTTTTAAATGAAGAAACAAGTTAATTGCACCATTGTTGAATACTAAATGGGCGTTCCAAAATACTCCATGTCAGCGAAAATGACAGAGCTAATAGCCGGGAGTTAGATGACCATCTATAAGTCAAATATGTATTCAAAGAGGTTCAGTAAATGATCTCAATAAAAAATTATGTTTGCTAGTTTAATTTTCATTTATTACTGGCTACAATGAAATCAAAAGCGAAATCAGAAAAATTTTATTAATATGTATTGAGTTTATTGTAACCATTTCATCCGTACAAAGTTTTTGTCAAATATAAGACTTGGACAAGGCGTTTTCTGAGGATAATATGCATTAATTTACAATTTACACTTCGCAACTATCATATCAGGATCTAATTAACCAAAATCATTTGAATCGTTTTAAATAAATCACTAATTGTAATGAATCTTTATTGTCAGAAGGGTACAGTTTGCTTCAAATTAATCATTCATTTTTTCCATTCTATTCATTTCAGACCGGAAAAGCTTTGTAATCCAAGGAGTTTACAATTAGTGCTGGATAAGTTGGTATTATAAAATACTTCCTGGGTCGGCGAGTTTTATGCAAAATATTTTATGAGATAAGATGCATATGAGTTATATTAGAATGTGGATAAAAGAGGAAACATTTTCCTGAAACCTTGAAATGCAGTCTCTGCTGGATTTTAGCTGCCAAATATCAAAGTAAAATCTGTTTGAAGAAGACAAAATACGCGTAGGAAGATTACTTTAAACTAGTTATTGCGGAAAAAGCTTTTTCCGCAATAAGTTAAATTTTATCTATGCTGTATTCAGAATACTCAACCCAGCATTGGAACAACTAAGTATGTGAGCTTCTTGGATTATATTCACACCAACAAATATTGTAATCAGTGTGGAAAAGCTACACATTACATATCGATTGTCATCAACAATTAAAAATTAATTGACGCACGTAAAGTTGAAGGTCAACCACGAACACGATTTACTTCAGTCTGAAGCCCCAGCCAGCGCAACTAGCACATCAGTTCCGTGACTTTAAGTGACTGCTTGAATATTCCGGATAGAAAAGGTAGTCAATATTTCTTCTAATTATTCACCAAGCCTTGATAATGAAAGCCGGTAATTACTTTTTAAACGGCAGCCTAAAAAATACATCAAGATGTCATTCAGTAACTTACTTTCTGAGCAGGTGCGGTTACAGACTAGCAAAAGTACATGCAGCTGATTCGTTTGAATAAAGCATTGGAGAGTGTGTACAGACGTCGAAAATAAAGCGAACTCAGTGACATCAAAATCAAAGTTGTACGTATTTCTCTAAAAGCGTTTCTTCAACGTAAGTAACAAGAGGCATGTATCGCCTTGTTGTTGTTCTACTTTGAAACAAACAATTTGTAATTGGGGCTTTGCGATATTTCGCGATCAAGTGATCACGGATCCTTTTTGTTTGTCGTAAATTATGCAGGAACCTGGTTAATTTATTGATAGAAGTACGCAAAATTTTAAACCCAAATTCATGAATTTACAAACCTCAATACGTTTTCAACGTAATTCAAGAATCCTACTATAATCTAAAGTTTCCAGATGGCAACCACAAATATTCTGTGCTCTCCGTTTGGAGTTGGAATCTCATACCCATTGAAAACTAATGTGCCTGGTTTAATTTGGGAAAGATGTAAAAGATTCCCTCATTGGAGGGATTCCATCGTAATGGTATGATGTCATATTTATGTTCCTTCTTTTTATATTTCTCTTGTTATGCATAAACCAATATATTTTAGATTAATCATTTATGAATGTTACAGACCTGTGGACGAAATGGTAGATCATACACATTTCAAGATATTGAGGAAACGACTAAAAAATTTGCATTCAATTTGAGACAAATTGTAAATCTTGCAAAACAAGATCGAGTTATGATAATGTTGCCTAATTGCATTGAGTACGTAGTTATTGTACTTGGAGTGCTGGACGCTGGTTGTGTAGCTTCATTAGTAAATCCTGCGTACAAAAAAGGTAAAAACTTGTAGAATTGTTATAAAATACCTCAAATATTTAGTATTTATACATTTGTATATTTGCAATTATTTGTTTGGTAACTTAACTTGAGTTAAGGTGTAGAATCTTCACGAGAACGCAAATTTGAGAGAAGATGTGTGTACATTTATGACAGATGGAGGCAAATGTCTTGCTAAGTTAACTTTTCTACTTCCAGATGAACTGGATCACATTTTAAAAATTGTATCTCCTACCTGCGTCATTTGTTGTCAGGACAGACTGCCTGATATTCTCGCTATGAAAGCGAGCAGCATGCCGTGCATATCTTCCTTGGTGATCTTGGATGCAAAGTTACCATCCGTCTATTCTTTCGAGGAGTTAGTTCAATTGGATGAAAATACTTCGATCGTTAACGAAACATATTTAGAAGATGATTTTGAAATGACAGACACGGCTTTAATTCTGTAAGACAATTTATTTTTTTGAGAGACTTGTGCACACAATAAGTGTTGATTTGTCATGTAGGTGTTCTAGTGGAACAACTGGTGTTCCAAAAGCTGTGATGTTGAGTCACTTGAATATTTGTGCAAGTTTGATGTACCCCAAAATACATACCCTTAATTTTTCATAAAATCTTAACTTTGAACTCATCATTAAATTCATTGTGGCCTATAGACAGAAAGCAGAAATGGGTGAGCATTATATTCCACAACCGTTCCTTTTTGGAGTGGAACAGGAGAGATTGCTCGTTCCAGTTCCTCTCTTTCACGTTTTTGGTATCCATTGCTCTTTGCTATACAGTCTGTACCAAGGAGCTCATGTAATTTTGCTGCCTAATTTTGAGCATGAATTGTTACTCAGTTCCATAAGAAAGTATAAGGTAAGTTTCACCTGGAGAAGCGTCATAAAAATTGTTTTACTGAGTTGTGTCGTTTTAGCCAACAGTTTGGGAGGTGGTCCCACCTATGCTGAAGTTTTTTGTCAACTCGGATGACGTAACGTCGGAAGACTTTTCAAGTGTTCGGATTATTGCATGTGGTGCTGCACCGTTAGGAGAAACTCTTGAACGAAAATTTGAACGGAAGTTTCCTGGAGTTAAAATTATTCCATCGTATGGGTTAACTGAGATCACCGGACCAATTTTAACATGTTCTGCTGTTAATCCAAAATTTACCAAGCCCGGTATTTTAGTACATCATGATTGTTTTTGTTATATTATTGTCATAAATACTGGAATTTTTATAAAGGAAGTGTCGGAGCATTGTTCCCAGGGACTTTCGCAAAAATTGTTGATCTGCACACTGGATCAGTATTAGGATCAAACCAAAAGGGTGAACTACTGCTAAAAGGAAACCAAGTGAGCTATTTTGTAAAGCAACTAACATATTATTAGATCGACCTCTAATAGCGAACACCCCATAGGATAATTACTGACTGCGCTTTTACTACTCTTTATTGCTTCACTAATTTGTACTTTCTAATGAGAAAGTCTGGATAGAAATGAAATTACCAGATGTCTTTCCATGTTTTCCAAATTTGAATTATTTCAGGTAGCAAAAGGATACATGAATAATGAGGAAGCAACAAGAATTATTGTTGACCAAGAAGGATGGCTGCACACAGGCGACATTGCGCAGTATGATGAAGACGGTTGTTTTTATATTATGGACAGATTGAAGGAAATCATCAAGTACAAAGGATATCAAGTAAGAAAACAAGAAAATTACATGTTAGAATAATGCAAATTTTATGGTAGTAAATTATTTCGTCTGTATCATATTTCCAGGTGTCACCATCCGAACTAGAAAACATTTTGAGGAAAATGCCTTCAGTTGTAGATGCAGCTGTCGTCGGAATTAAATCAAATGATGAGTGTGAAGAGTTTCCGAAAGCTTTTGTGGTGAGAAAAGGTAACTCACTAACGGATTTAGAAGTTATTCATTACGTTGAGGAACGTGTAACTGACTACAAGCGATTGAGAGGAGGAGTTGAATTCGTTGACAAAATACCTCTCACTGCATCTGGAAAAATTCTACGCATAAAATTGGCCCGTGAATGAAATAATTGGAAAGACTATACATTGGCTTGATTTACCTTGTATTCAGTATTGAAGTATTTAACCATCAAAATGTTCACATGCTGTTTTTGGATTTAATTGAGTTGGCTTACGTGTATATCTGTTTAAAGAAGTTCAGTATAAACGTCATGGAAAGAAAATGTATGTTAGTTTGAATTTCATACTTATTATTGGTTGGCTATACAATGAAATTAAAAGCGACATTAGGAAAATGAAGTTAATACTTTTTGAGTTAATTGGTTCTGGTTGTAACTAATCTGTAAAAATTTTCCCAAAAACACAATTTGGGTAAAGAGTTTTTAAAGGATAATGTGCATTAATTTACAATTAACACTTTGCAATTTTCATCTCATGAAATCTAAGCTACCAAAATCATTCTGGTCATTTAAATTTTAATCCGCATCGAAGTAAACAGACGAGCCCTGTTGAAGCTCTAAAAGTATTACAGCTTACAACAAAAACCTCATTAATTTGGTTCCAACTCTAATCATTGATTGATTGATTGATACTCTTTATACACGTGTTATTCCTCATTTAGTACAACAATAGACCAATACCCCATGAGTAATACAATTTCAGAATGAAAAAGCTTGGTAATACAATTGGACTTACAAAATACTTATTCAGTTCACGAGTTTTATGCAAAATATAGCATGAGATAAGGTTCATATGAGTGCATGGTATTACATTGTGGATAAAAGAGATGCATTTTTCACATCCTATGTACTTGTTATACAACTTCTACAGGTTTTTAGCTGCCCAAAATCAAAGTAAAGTGTGTTAAAGAAGACAACGTATTCATATCAATATATGTTTTGACTATTTAATGCACAAAAGTTTGTTTTCGCTATATATGTATTCAGGGTACTCAACTTTGAGCACACTACTACTAACAACTAAGCTGTTTGAATTTTAAGTGTGGTCCGCATTGAGTTTTTACAATGAATTATTTGGCATGTGTTGTCATGGTATTCCATTGATCGATCCCTCACACACATAAAACATACATATATCCACGCATTTCATTCCTTGGCACAGGAATCGTCTATTTGCACTGCTGTACATTTTGTAGTAACTATTTCGAGTGCTAAGTTAATTTCCCTTTCGAAGTAGTTGTCCAGAAAATCAACACCTTCTTCTCTGTTTGCAAACAGCTGTTTACATGAATTTATAGAAATCACCAGATCCTTGCCAAACGCTACAGGGAAAGATTGAAACACTAGAAGCCATACAATATTTTGTAGTTAAAATCTTCAGTTCACTTCAAATCATTGTATAATATTGTCATACCTGCACTTCTGTGCCAGCCATTGTCAACACACATTTGCAATATATGAGTAACTCGAGATCCACAAATATTTCCTAACTTGGATGTAAACACAGTGGGACCCAACAATCCCACAGATCGAATCATAGGTAGATGCATGTCCACAAGGATTGTGTTCAATGGGAATGGGGAAAGTGACACGCATTTGTAAAAAAGGTGACGACACACCCAACGCATGTAGAAGTCTTCATACAATTGGTGTTCTCTTTCAGCCGATGAAATTCTTCCCAGAGTATTTTCTGTCGCATATTCAGTTGGAAATATTCCATACGAGCTGGAAGAGAAGAAAAGCCCTGATGAATTTGGAGTTCCAAAATCTTACCATAGTTTATTAATTTACAAGTGATTCTTCAACTTCTTTCTTCTTGCGGAAGTGTCTGCAATAGGATGGTTTGGCCACGCAAGTGAACTAGCAATGTAACAGTGCTTTGCACAGTCCATATTATCCATTAATTTATTCCCACTCATCTTCTTCTCGGAGATGTATGAATACAGTGCACCAGCAAACAAACTTCTCAAGATGGAAGAAAAATTGACACCAGTCGCTCTTCTTATTTGTTTAATAGAGTCAATTTGCAATCGCCTTGTGGCGTATGTTCTTGGGAAATTGGAAAAGGATCTTGGGAATTGAGGCTTGGATATTAATTCTGTGCTTAAAATTACACTGAGAAGTTTGTGTAAACCAATACATGGCAAACAGAGCAGTGCGTACACCTGAATTATTAAGTCAAAATATTTAACCCATATTTTTATTGTCAACTCATAAGAGAAACATAATATATTAAGTACCTTTTTCCTCACTTCCAAATTCTCTGATTTCACCGGGTAACTCATCTCTGAGTTTGTAAGAACTGCAGCAGTGTGGAACAATGAGTACGCATCCATAACCAAATGATCGGAACAAAACACAATGGTAGTCTTCTCATCCCCTGACCTTGAGTTAACCACAAATATCTTCCACAATGGGTCACTCACGTTGACTTCAAAGTATTCTTTCTGAGTCGAAAAGATGTACTCCGAAATTATGTCGTTTATTTCTTCTGGAGGTAAACCTGGTAATTTTTCTGTCTCATTTCTTCCCAATTCACTCAAAATGTCTTCATAGAATAATTCAGAGAAATGTTTATCCATTGAATATTCATTGTAGTTTTTCTTGGTCTTGATTGTGTAACCCAGAAAACTCGAAAAGATTAGATAAAGTGCTTCATACTTCATATTGTAATTTTCTTCAGTTAGAAAGCATCTTTCAAAATGCTCCTTAATATCGTAAAAAGGCACGTGGGAATCCAAATAGAAATTTTGAGAAGTTAAAAACGGTCGTCTTTTCAAGTTGTAGTTTAATAAGGTCACTGCGCAATCAGTCGGTGAGATGAATTTAGACTGACCCCGAAAGATCTTTAGTAGTGGAAATACAAGAAAATATTTATAAATAATGAGAGGAACGTAAATTACAAACACAATGGGGAGAATGATTATCCAGAGAATTGTTCCAGCTGTTGCAATCAAGGCTTTTTGAGCTGTGGACTTCATCGTGATTTAAGTTGTTACACTACTGACTGGTGGAATGCAAATGTCTGAATTATTTCATAAATCTTCCCAGACTAGACTTACTTACTTTGTTTCTGGGTTGATGAGGCATTAATTAAAAAGGCAATCTTACTTCAATAAATCGTGTTTATGGATGGATATTACAACGCTGTGTTTATTTCCTACCCAACTGCCAAGTTAAAGGGAGCGTGTGAATTTGCAATTGATGATGGTATGAAATTACTTAAACTGAAATTAGAACTTGCTATCTTCTTAATACAATGAAGAATGGAATTGGAATTGGTCTTAGTTGCCAAACTCTGTGAGTCTCACCTGTCCCCGCTGTCCACAGTGTCAGCTTACGAGAAGTGTTTTAACTCACTCCAATCTCTCTTCGCAAATTGCCTTGTTACATTTTCTAAGTTATTTCCATTCCAACCTACAGAACATTCAATCTCTTCTGTCTTCAGAGGACCGCATCAGCGCATGGTCCGTTGACAATTAAAGACAGTGGGATTCCCTTAGTGCTAATTGTCTACGGGTCTTGCCTATAGAGACTGAAGTTGCCGACGGAAGGAATATGGAAGCTAATTTTGTAGTTTTGTGAACCCTCATTCCTCCGAGATATTCGAAGCTTAATTCCCGTGGAGGAAAACAAAGAGAAGATTGTCCCAATGGGAAGAGAAGCCAGTGAAAGTGACGGCGCTTGAAGGTCGGAGTGAACTCCAGTAAATGTGAATGAATCAGAAGGAAAGAATGGAACTTTCACTCTGCTCTAATGAGGCGAACTGCAGAGATCGGAAATATGAATGACGACAGCTGAAGTTGAAGTGTGTCGAGGACATTCAGCGGCTTGGCCTATGGCAACAGTGTCATCTCAGATTTTATTCAAAAGTTCTTCCTCCTCAAGCTGCTTTCTTTTCTGATTAATGTTAACTTGACCTGTAAACCTCTAACACCAGAGTGTGGTCGTATGATCTCTAAGGGTAGTCCATAGAACTATATAATAAGATGTTAAATACCTGTGTTAAAATTGGGTAAAAATAAATTCAGAAGACGAGAAGTGTTATAACACGCATAGTAAAATTTTTGTCGGATTATTCATTCAGCTATCAATATTTACTGAAACTAGAGATGAGTGAGGCAAACACACACACACACCATACGTATACTATACTAGGAAAAAAGAACACGGAGAGTCATTATATACTAAACGAGACTGACTACAGATAAGTCCGTGTAAATTGACATTTACTCATCCACCGATTTACTCGTCCTTCAACAGAATTCATGGTCAAGTTGACTTGCACAAAAAATAACAACCTGCCAAGGCAATTCTGTGTATACGTCCATCTGTACAAGTGTTAGTGTCTGCTTTGGTTGTGAACGAAGTTACAGTGAATTGCATTCTTCATAACTTGCACAAAAGCAATTATTGGATTTCATCTCGGACTCAGTTTGGATCAGCTCGCAGCTCGACAACTTGTTGGATTGTGCTGTATTGTCGTTTGTGAAGCTCAATATTAAATCATCGTGTCTTACTCTCAACTCTCAATAGTAAGCGTAAGAAATGGCTGACTCGGAACCAACCTTGGGATACTGGAATATTAGAGGAGTGGGTATTTGATAACAATTGAAGAAATAAAATCGTATTTGAATAACCAACTCACTTGTATAAATTTAATTTAGCTCGCTCAACCTTTGAAGTATTTGCTGGCGTATTTGGAGGTTCCTTATAACGACGTTCAGTATGAAATTATGAATAACGAGGAATGGTTTTCTGTTAAGGAGACGCTGGGAATCGAATTCCCAAATGTAATTTAATAACTATGAGGTAATGATCCTTGGAAAGACTATATAATACATTTTGGTCGTTTCCTTCAGCTTCCGTATTGGATTGATGAGGATGTGAAGTTGACTGAGGCTAAAGCTATTCTGAAATATTTGGCGAGGAAGTACGATCCGAAACTTATTCCTGCGAATGATCCCGTGTCAATTGCTCAATATGAACGTGTGGAATCGTTATTGTTCGACTTGTGGAATAATATTGGACAATATGTTTACTTACACACGGTAAGCGAAATCGGATTACTGACTGATGTTTCATTATAGTAATTTGAAACTTAAGGCTGACGTTATGAATTTGAAATCTTTCATGTAGGAAATCATTATTGAGTACTTCCCGAAGACCGTCGGAGAGAAGTTGCAAAAGCTGTCTGCGTTTTTAGGGGACAAGGAGTTTTGCTTTGGAGAGGTTGGTTTTAATTTTACTTTCTCACAGTTGCAGAATGAAATTTAATTTGTAATTAAAACTTGATGTTTCAGTTGACCTATGTGGATTTCATTTTATGTGAGATAGCTGTGACGATCCCGAAAATTAATGATAAGCGCGTAGAACTTCCAGAAAACCTGAACGCATTGAGAATCAGATTGGAAAGTATTCCACAAGTTGCTAAGTATTTAGAATCACCGGAGTATATCGAAAAACCTCATTATCATCCTGGCTTCTCCCAAGTGAAGATTTAATTTGAAGTGGATTTTGTTATTTGTTTAACTTGCTTTACTTTCTTAAAAGCTAGAGAGAAGGCTGGGTCTATGAATCCAAAACTGAAACAGATCAAAATTAAATGAATCTCTTACAATAAAATGTTGATACTGGATTTCACCTTCGTTTTGGAAGTTGTAAAATGTGGTAGTTAGCTTAATACAGCAAAGTGTCTCACCTTGCAGATCTTAACTAGAAGCTATAAGATGAGAGATGAGTCAGTATGAGTTTAGTTGGGGAGATGTTTGTCAAGGGCCATACCATGTTGAACACACCGGTTCTCGTCCGATCACCGAAGTTAAGCAACATTGGGCCCGGTTAGTACTTGGATGGGTGACCGCTTGGGAATCCCGGGTGCCCTTGGCATTCTTTTTGCACACTTTTACTCCATCTGAATGTCCTATTCATCAACTCGATCACACCTCTGGCCATTAATGTACTCTCCAGTTAGTTTAAATTAATTATTTTTAATATCCCGTCTTGTGCAATGTGTGCTTAAGGAATTGCTAGTATTTTGACGCGCTTTGACAGCTCTTTTAGGCCGAACTAATGTAAGCAACGTTAAAGTAACGTCAACTAGTACAGGAGCATGCAGCAGGTTCTGTGGTTGACTTCAACAATGACATGCTTAAGTACAGGATATGAAGAAAATGAATACTTAATGAGACACGTAATCTTGGTTTCATTTCATTCGTTTAAGTTCGGTACAATTCATTTTTTTAAATTAAAGTCACTTCACTGCTGATTGATCGAGAGAAGATTCTCATAGAAGACTACGAGAATTAGTAATCAACTCAACTTGAGAGATCTCCGCGACTTCACACAATCCCACAACCCAATAACTCCTCACTCAGATCAGATGATTGCCAAAACTCCAGCTGGGCTATTAATTGCAACATTCCTCATTTAATGTAATAACAATAATACTGACAAGGCTATTGCAAGCACATGATATTATATACAAATTGATTTATACTTTAATTAACTTCACAAGCTACTAAACAGCTGAACAATCAAGTTACAAGGGCCAAAAACATTTTATTCCTAAGATTTGGATTTTGACACGGATTCAATTTGTAATTCATTCACACTCACTTTAACCACCTTAGAAGGTAGAGAATCAAGTCCACTTTAAATCTTCACTGTGGCGAAGTAAATATTATAATGTGGGTTTACAATGTACTGCGGAGATTCCATAAACTTGGCAATCTGTGGAATACTTTGAACTCTCTTTCTCAACGCAATTAGATTTTCTGGAAGTTCTACACGCTTATCATTAATTTTTGGAATTGTCACGGCTAATTCGCACAGAATGAAGTCCAAGTAGCTCAGCTGAAACGTACATATTTTTTAATTAGAAGTTAGACATCCTTGTAGGTTATTCCCTGGAAAGCTTGAAGTAAAATTGAAACTCACCTCTCCAAACAAAAACTGCTTATCCCCTAGAAACTCAGAAACTTTTTGCAACTTGTAACCTACGGTCCTTGGAAAGAATTCAATAATGGCGTCCTACGTAAAAGATTTCGAATTCAAATAAGTGTCACAGCCTTAATGTTAACATGACTTTAATGAGTCAATGAGTTAATTAATGACTTTAACACCCGAGTATTTTCGCTTACCGTGGGAAAGTAGATATACTGTCCCATATGGTTCCAAACGTCAAATAAGTATGATTCAACAAGTTCGTATTTAGCAATTGAAAGAGGATCGTTTCCAGGAATAAGTTTCGGGTCGTACTTCCTCGCCAAATACTTCAGGATGGCTTTCGCCTCAGTTAACTTCACATCTCCTTCAATCCAGTACGGAAGCTGATAAGGGAACACACACTAATGAATTACTCTCTTTACAAAGAACAAAAATTTATAAAAAAATTATGATTAATCAATTACATTTGGAAATTCAAATCCCAACGTCTCCTTCACAGAGAACCAATTGTCGGTATCCTTAATTTCGTATTGGACGTCGTTGTAGGAAATCTCCAAATATGCCAGCAAGTATCTTACTGGTTGAGCAAGCTTAATAATGTTTAAACATTAAATGATTCACTTATTTCATTTAATTTATATGATTGCTAATATTATTATTATGACTTACG
>JAQGBV010001737.1:0-14202 GCA_034698685.1 Isotomurus pseudopalustris
GTAATTTAATTGGATCTCTTTGTGGAATTGTATTTGGTAATTTGTAATTTGTACATGAAGTAATTGGTCAACTCTGATCATTGGAAGCTCTCCTTTTGGACTTTTGGGCTGTGATTTTTAAATGTACTTATGTATGTATGTTGAATTATCATGATATCGTTTTTTAATCTTCTTATTATTCTAATGGAAATGACAAACGGTGTTATAATAACTAAATTATGGGATAGATTTTATTCACTCAGCATCGCTTGCTTGCTGATCTGCGGGTGGCTGTTGAGGAGTCTGGGCGTGGGCGTTTACTGACGATAATCCTCGTTTTTGGGAAACGTTGATCTTGTCTCCCAAACTGAGAGCCATGCCCTAAGATGAAAAGGAATATTTTATAAAACAACTGGTGAGTTACACTGAAATAATACTGAGAAATCTGCAGTACCTGACTCTTGGCTCGGATTCTGATGTGACCAGTCACTGGGGCTTTCGGGTTGTCGATGGGTTTCTCAATGCTAAGATTAGCTAAAGCATCTTCACCGAAAATGGATTTGGCGTAAAGCGTCGCAGCCATGAATCCACAATCACCCAGAAGAGCCTGTGAAAATATGGAAAAGTAAAGTTAGAATGTTGTTTGTTTGCATTGTTGGAAATGAATTTCTAAGTGTGATGGGGCAAGTTACCTTCTCTGGTGTTAAGCACTGCATGTTGGTAGATTTAATAAGATGCTGAAGGTACTGATGTAAGTCTGTGATTGAAGTGTTCACTCCAACCTGCGGATAACAAGGTGCAAAAATACAATAAATATTTCATTCACACCGATTCACACCGAAATGTTGAAGTGCAAAAACTGTGTTTAGAATTACTTTGTTCTCCCATTCAAATTCAGCCCACATGCCTCTGAATTCTGCATCAGTGCAAGTCGCAGGTAAAATGTAGTCCATGATATCAATGTGAATGTCGCTCATCACTACGACATTCCTGTCGGACGCGGCTCCTCCAACATCGTACACTGTGGCAATTAGAAATTAACAAATATTACTTGAGGCTACTGGAAGTTATGATGAGAAAATAGGAACAACCGGAACAACTTAATTACCAATATTTCCAAAGATAACACCATTTTCCGTGGAAGCAACTTTGATGCTGGCCCTTATGTTAGTGAAGTCTTGAGGTCCAAGAATAATTGGCTGTGGCCGTTCAACTAATTTCAAGTCTCCAAGAGTAGCCAACTCCAACGTGCAGTTTTGTAAAGTGTCATCGGTTTGGTTTACAAGCAGAACATCTAAAACAATGTCGAATTGGTTAACATTGATGTACGCTTCTGCGTAGACAGGATCTGAGAATCCAGTCAACTGTGTAACTTTGCTCAGCTTGGACGAAGAGAACTGTGAAGAATTAAAATTTCCCAATTCAGTTAGTCAAGATTAGGTCAGAGTTTCAGATTGTGCGTTTAAAGTATTTATGAACTTACGTCGGTGTCGTTCTTTTTCGCACTGAAACCAACGGCTTGACTCAAACTAAGTTCAAAGACATCCTCGCCATTTACTATATCGTTTTTGGAAATGAGCTGGTTGAAAACAATGGGATCGTCTGGTTGAACGATGACATCTTTCTTCTTCTTTTTAGACGAATTAGCAGCTTCGAATTCGGCTTGCTCGTGAAGCATAAACGCTAGTGCACTCCTGCAGTCTTCTGAGAAGATGTGACTTATCTTGTCACTATTTTCCGCTAGTGCGTGAATACATACTTTGATTCGGTCGATGTCGTCAGCTGTAATGGCTTTAGCAGGAAGACCAGATGATCCATATCGAAGGATTGTAGTCATGAGGAACATGGCAGAGGCATACAGAGTATGTGCTTCTTGTTTCGAAACTGAGCCCGACGTTCCAACTCTGATTACCATTTTAGTAAGTGAAGACGACAATGATGCCGCGACAAAGAAGTCTCCATCAATCAAGTGTTTTCGTAGTGGAGGGACATCGTCGTCTTTCTTTTTGGTTTGGGTCATCGAAAACGCAGATTGAGTGGCATAGGTTCCATCCATTGTGACGAGTCGAGATGACTGATTCTTATCACTGGAAGGTTTGGCATCTGAAGATTCTTTGTTAGGGTCACTTTCATTTTCGATCCCGGCAGCTTTCCTAAGCTCTGAGTCGGTCAGTGGAAGTTCACCAAGACAATTCTTTACTTGGGTCATAACATTCTCAACATCTTCTCCTGTGCGGACGAATTCACCCAAAATCCAGAGCGTAAATCTCATCACTTTAGCCGACTTTATTTGGGGGAATATTTCGAGTAGCTTTTCTGTGATTGTTCCAGTTAAAGTTGGGAACTTTTGGGCGGCCTCCCTCATGAACAGTAGAACGTCGGATGCAGCCAACTCGTTCGTGTCCGAAAGAAACTCGGCGAGTACGGGAATGATGCTTGGTGCAACATCTGGAAACTACAAGGAGCACAGAGTTAATTTTAAGCTACAATATCTCAGCTTTAATTACGTGAAAGGGCTTAGGCTTACCTTAACGCAGCACTGGTGCAAAGTTCTGACTAAAAGTTGTCTGTATTTACCAGTCTCATCGTGTTCAACAGAATTGTGAGTTCTTCCAACTTCTTTTCTCAAGAACATCACTGATTCAGTAACTGTGCGGGATGTCAGTAACTCTAAGGCCAAATTGAGAGTTTTCCTTCGAACTTCGAGATCTGGGGCGGAAAGTATACGCAAGATGTCCATAACCAAATCTTCCATTACTTTTTCATTTTGAGACGCTTCTTTCAACTGAGCTAATCGCTCGAGGACAATCAGCTTCACGTTGTTGTCACTCTCCTTTACAATGAGCTCTATATAAGACGTTGCTGCAGCCTAAATTCAAATGCGCGCAAAATGAAAACTAGATCCATGAATTTTGGTTGAAGTTGTAGTTTCAGATTTAGCTCACCTTAACAGCTGACGGGGCAGTAGACAAAGTTACCAGAGTTCCAGCAGCTTCATAACGAACTGCAGAACTGTTTGAATTCAGGAGATTGTATATGCATCGAATGAATCTCGTCCTTTCACTGGGGTTATGATGGCAAACCTACAATATTGAAAGCAAATTAGATTAAGTACTTGTGTAACATCTCCAAAAGATTGCATCTAGCATCGCGAACTCTCTTTAAAGTCTAACCTTGTAAATCAATTCAACAATCACAAGTTGCAAGATGTCTCCAAATGAACCAATCTGGTCCAAGCAAGATGACAAAAATTCTAGTGCACGCTTTTGATCAACTTGGAGGAGCATAAGAAATGCATTCCTTCTGCAGGCCATGTCCTGTTCAACTTCCAAAAAGTTAGAGATGACCTCAGGGGCATCTGGGATGAGGGAGTCGAAATTTCTGCAAACAGTAACTTTAGTTAGCTGAAATTCATACCCTCTACGAATTATAATTCACGAAATATTTGATGTACTTGTAAATTGTGAAGATGGCGAGTACAGTGTTACGTCGAACGTAAGCATGTCGGTGCTCCAAACACGCGCGAATCGCAGGCATGAGAGGCTCGAGAAGTTCAGGTTCCCTCAACTTACACAGGAACCTCAATGTGGATCCTCTGATGAACTCATTAGGATGCTGAAGATCCTTTCTGTAAGCATCACACACCAAAATCATCTCGTGAAGGAGTTTGCCATCGGGTGATGTCTTGGGCACGATTTCCCAGTAAATCAGCAACAGCTTCTTAACCATATGATCCTGCAAATCAGATTCCAAACGAGAATAAGTATAGTTATACTTTTAAACAAGATCTCATCATCTCCTAAACCCAACGAATTAAGTAACGCATACCTGCAAAGGAAGACAGAATCGAATGATGGTCATCAAAAGTCCAGGAAGCTTTTCCCCGTTGAGAAGCATGAAGATGACTTTCTTGAGCGCTTCCGTCTTTACTTTGAGGTCTCCTTTCTCTGCAAGTATAATCAGACAATTAGAATCTCGAACATACGTACGTAAAATATGAGGACCTACCCAAGTCCGACTTGAGCTGCATTTCGGACGGCTGTTCAACATCGCTCGGGAAATTGATGAGCGTGTAGCACGGAGGCTCAACGATTCCCCCGCTCCTGTCCTTCATCTTAAACAATAGACGTTCCTCAACCGGAGCAATAAGAAGTTTCAAAGACGAACGGTCGGCAACAGTTGTTCTGATCGGAGAACAAAAATATTTTGACAGCAGAACAGAAGAGACGGACTTTCGGTGACGGGGAATCAATTTGAATAAGCGCGGCGAGTCTCGAAGTGTCAGAGTGCCCCAGTGAACCATTCCTCAAACTGCTTATCCCACAATGACACGTACAAGTACAATAAATTCGAAGTATTTCTAAGATGCGCTGATTTTTACAATTTCGTAAGCAAAAATCAAGTTTCAAAACAACTTGGGATTCGTTTTCTGTATCAGTCGATTTCATTTAATGCAACGTTAGGTAACGTCTCGTACAAATTATCGTTTGTTTGAGTTACTTTTCTCACTTCTCAAGATTTCTTAATCTATATAACGCGTCTTACATCGTTACATCCTTCGCTTACAAACATTTAGTACCGGTTATTATTATAACATCAATGACAGTTCAACAAGGTAAAGGAAATTACTTGACGCTTAACATTTCAATGAAACAGTCTAAAAATCATATAGAAGCTAATCCATATTCTTTTACAATCAAAAGGTTGTTTAGAAGCAGGGAATCTTCTAGAAGAAAGTTAATAGCTAGAAGAAGTATCACACTTCGGTTGTCTGCATGAACCGAATTGTTGTGTATTAGAATGACAAAAATAATAACAACATTATCATTATTATGGTGTACAGAAGGAAAGACCTGATTCCTTTAGATCTGTACTGTAACTGTAACACAATTACTACAGGGCCCGCACACGCTGATTAGTCCAAAAGAGGCTTCAAATGTCCTTGTGTCAATTCTTTCAACCCACAACCCCACCACTCATCGCTAACTTTTCTACCATCACAAACAGCACTGTACCTTAAATGCTTTGATCACTTAAATTTTTCTCCCTTTTACACACTCGGTTCTTTCATATATAATCAAAATTAAATACTTTGAGATTATTCCATCAACTCTTGGCTACCCTTTCATTAACATTTCACACTAACCCGAATTGTAATATTCACTTTTTTCAGTCGCAGGGTAGCTACTACTAAGTATAGTCAGAAACACACGGGATAACAGTTAACATCAAGACCTCTTATTTCAGTTTCTTTACGACATCACAAAGAATAGGTACAGTTTACTCTTAATTCTATTAGACTCTTTCGATAGTATTCAATCAAACGCTCCATGAGACAAAGGGCATATAGTTCCACTGTATAATTCATTTCCTGGAAACTGTTAACATTTCCAGACTCGCCTCAAACACTAATTTAACAACTAATGCGAGACTCTGTATTACATTAAAATAAATGCAAATTCCATATTATTAGCCTAGTAATAGTAATATTTCACTGCTATGTGAGAAATGCAAAAAGTATTCCTTTTGATTGCAATCTTGCAGTAGTCAACTAATTGGACAACTAATATCTGCACACAATGTTTGTACATCAACGGAAATACAAAAAACTCGTTGCATAATGCAAATAACGTGAGATTCGATTCATGGGTTCTGCTGCCTAACCAGTAATCAGCCTCACTAACAACTCAAGAGCTAATTCACTTCAAGGCTGATCTTCCTCCTCATCTTCTTCTTCGTCTTCTTCATCATCATCTCCGTCGTTCTCTAGTGGGTCATCTACTCGATATTTTTCATGCCCGAAGTAGTCCACTCTCTTTCCAGCTATTATTGTTTGCACTAACCATTCTGGCTTTACAAATGGCAGATCGAGGGATTGGGCTTTCTCTAGTATCTCTGGAGCACAAGTAGCATCAGTGACAATAACGTCAGTTCCTAAAGGTATCTCGAACTTTTCTTTGTCCTTTTTAGACGACTTCAAAAGATTGGCTTGCGCTGCTGTCAGAACTGGTTTCCAATAATTATACAAATCGTCTGAGCCAGCTGTAATGAAAATCTTCATTGCTTTCAAAGGCTTCTGAGTGTGCGCCGGAATAACTTTGTCCAATTCTAAACTCCATCCAGAATTCAGCTCGTATTTCTTCCATGGAATAATGTTGTTCTAAATATTAGAAAGGTATGTAAGTTTGAGATCAGAGATGACACATAAAAATATTAAAAAACATTCACCTCATCGAGACATTTTTGAATCCACGCATGTGATACACAAGGTATGGATGCTGCGAGACAATAAATGTACTTGACAGTTCTAGCGTAATTGTCTGAAACAAGAAACACCTTGTCTTTCGCCTTTCCTTCTTTTCCGACAACGTCTACGATTACGCCACCGTGTTTCTCGATGAGCTCACGATACTCATCCTTATCGTATGGAATGGGTGAACCTCCACCTGAATTAAAGAGTTGTGATAAGTTCATGTTAAGTTAAATCAAAATTTGCTTTACACGCAATGCGTTTCAAAACAATCACCAGTGCTTGCTGGGTCCCCTCCACCGCTGGCTGTAAGGAAAAAACTGTATCCCTCAAATAAAAGGGCATCTTTAGACTTCGCCTTTTTGGGTGACTCTGCAATCAAACAACAAAACACTTTGAAGTTTCAAGTATGTCCTTTTAGATAAAAGAAACAGAAGCTGTGGAGTCATCCAATGAATTTCCAGTGCTTCTTAAGCTGTTCATACAGTATTATGTGTTGGTACAATACCTTTAGGTGCAACTTCTTTCTTCTCTTGAGTTGTAGAAGATTTACTTGATCCCGGAGTAGAAAATGAGGTGTCTCTCGAAACAGTTTCCGTATTTGAACTACTTTGTCCTTCTGAACTATCTGTAATTTTCTTTCTCCCCTTTTTTCCAGGGGTTATGCGAGATTTAGGAGTTGATTTATTCTTAGTATTAGTTGCTGGTGAAGCCGAGACACTACGATGCAATACATAATTTCATCAGTAATTGACAATTGAACCCCATGAATCAAAAGTCATAATTGCATAATCAACAGGCCCATCCACATACCTCTCATCAAATGCACCTCCTACCACTTTCGCCTCAGCTTGGCCTGGTGTGGATGTTGTGCCCCGACGACGTGGGCCAGTTACGATGTTTCCTGCAAAAACAATTACCAAATTAATATTAATTGAATACTGCGTCATTCGGGTTTCGATTTAAAAACTTACCTAAACTGAGTTCAGCAGCTTTGGGAGCCTTAGAAGATGGCGCAAATTCAGTTCGAAGATTTTTAGCATCCACTTCTTCAATACTAAGTTGTCTCCTTGTACACCAAATTGGAGTGCTTTCCCCCTTCAAAGTAATGGCATACTTCACAGCAGTCCCCACTTCTGGATCTTCAACGCTACAGAAAATTGTTATTTTTTAGCACTTGAATAACTGCATTATTCTCCCAATACTACCACTTCTTGCAGCGCAGCTATTGATATTTAATTGGATGAAAGGTCTGCACTTACAACTTTTGTCCTAGTACAGTAGCCACAGATGGCTTAAACATGTTATCCGGTGTATAAACCCCAATGGTCCCCACCCCAAGTATCTTGATAGGAACTATGTGAGTCTCAGACGCGACGCCATCCATACCATCGTCGAAATCAATTTTGTAAGTATCGTTCGTCCACTTTTCAAGAATGACGCCTGAGTAGTATTTTTTGTCTCTCCATCTGGCGTAGCACAGTTCGTTAGGACTAATTCGACTCCATACAGTTAACGACTTTTTAAGTTCTTTAGGATCCACTGGTTCATTGTTCACTTCTGATTCAAATTTAGTTAACGGCTTGGCTTCAGTTCCAACGACTTTAGCAAGAGTACGGGCGGGAGAAGGTTCGACAGAAACAGAAGTTGAAGGGACTGCAGGAGACATTGCAGGTGTCAAAACTCCAGAGAATTCCCGTGATGCTGAGAGAGTATGAGATTTATTTGCACCTTTTTTCCCAGATTTACTTTTAGTTGGTGTGCTGCCTTTGCTTGTGGTAGAATTCAAAGAACTTGATTTATCACGTATCTTCACTTTCGAAGATTTCTCGCTGGACTTGCTTGTTGTCGATGTAACTACTTTTTTCGACTTCTTAGGAGATATACCATTAGTTGATGTTGAGGAATCTCCCCCATTGAACTTGGCTAGCTTATCAGGCGAAATTTCTCTCGAAGGGCTAGTTAATCCACTTTTACCAATCTGAGTTGATGTAACTTTAGGTCCGCGTACTCTTCCAAATTTTTTGTGCACTGTATCGTGTTTCACTAGAATAAAAGTTTCGAAACTACACATAATTCCTTTCTCATATTTTTTAACATCTACTAAAAAAAGGAATATTTAATACCTTCATCACTTGGACTTCTGTGTGGACTTGTTGATAAAATAGTAGCCATACTTTCCCTAGGAATCGAAGAACCCAAAGTGGAGGATGTGTATCTACTTCTTTTGGAGCCTCTGCTTGTTGTAGTAAACGCAGGTCTCGATTTCAGTTGTTGAGACACATCCTGGGAAGAAATGTCGGCAGAGTAGCCACTTGTCTGACTAGTGTTCGCAAGCAGCGTCACACCATGGTTTGAAAGAAATGATCTTAATTGTTCCATACTAGATTTGAATACGACATCTTCTACTAGGACTGCATGAGTCTTGGGATCTAATGCTTTCATGTGGATTTCTATAACTTTTGTCGGTTCTTGGGGACTTAACTGCTCCGTTTGTTGCTACAAAATAACACGGAAATAAATATAAATTTTGTAAGTACTTTTGTAGTTTGTAAGTTTTTTTTAGTAAGGTTATGACTTAACTATCGCTATAACTTACGGAAGTTTCAATTTTATCATTTTTATCGGGTTCTGTAACGATCGGGCTACTGGCTAATTTAGGCTCATGTCTCCCTCGAGTTTTTGCAGGACTGGAGGGTGCTTGAAATTGTTTGTCTTCGTTGTTGTTGTGCTCCGAGTCTCCCAAACTCATGGCTTCTGGCTCTGAGACAACGTCAGGTTGGTTAAGTTGGTCATCCTGCAGTTGGACTTCTAACTCTGTTAACTGGTTGTTATGATTAGCCTCTGTAAGGTTTCCGTCTCCATCGCCATTTTCTGAAAGCAACTGAAATAAAAAAGGACATGTAGATATTTAAACCTCATCGAGTGAGTTTACTCCTTAGTACAATCTAAAGCGACAGAATACCTTGAAGTCTAAATTCTGGTCCGCATCCGAAGCTAAAATCTGAGTGGGTACTCCTTGAGGAGTTAGAAATGCCTCTGGAGATTCTTTCAAGACGCTTTCTGCTGTATCGCCAATAATGTTATTTGTCTCGAGAAGAGTTTCTGAAAGGACGTCACCCTCCCGAGGAAGCGCAAAGGCATCGATGGCGTCGATTTCTGTCCCCACTTGAACATCCATTCGAGGGCGCTTCACTTGAGTTTGTTTGGATTGGTCCTCATCACCTGACTCTCCTGAACTGTCCTTATCCGGAGCTTTTCGCTTATCTGTTGCTTTAGGTTCGTCCATAATGACCTGGAGGCGATAAAAACAGAAAGAACACTTAAAATACTTGAAAACTTTCGATTATTATCTACAACAAATTGTGGCGGGCTGACTTTGACCAACACAACCGCAACCCCGTAACAACATAAATAAGTACCAAACTGAGCTTCTACAGCTTTCAAAACACTTTCCCTTTGTACTCTTACTCACGCAGCTTTCGAAACCACCACTGGGCGACAATCTTCGACCGCGCACCCACGAAAAAGCAACACCAACAAGAAGTTTGAACTTTGGAGTTGTGAACGCAAAGTCGACTATTTAGAGAATGAGAAGAGGAAGACAAAGAATAAAGGAGTGTGTAAATTACGCACCTATGAGAAGACCGAGAGGGTGACGAAAGAACGACGATTGTCGACGTTATGAGTGTCGAAAAGCGGACGACAACAACAATTAGAGAGAATAATTAAGTTTTCCGCAATTGAGCAGTGGAGGCTGCTTTATTTGGCTCTTTCTTCTTGTGTGGAGGTGTGCTGGAGAATTCCAGATGGACTCAGAGTCGCCACTTGACGGCCCCACTTGAGTTTTGGGGGCTGTCCACGTTCTCCAGGAGGACGCGGCTGAGAAGGCCGGGGTTGCTGGAGACGAGAACGAGTGCTGGAGTCTGTGGACGCCCTCCAGCAGACGAGGTGGCCGAGGTGGTCGGGAGATGGGAGCCTTGCCGCTATTCTCACCTACTCAACCAACACAACCAAAAGTGTCTCAGCCTCAGCACTTAAGCAGTCAGCAGACGACGTGTTAAGCTGACAGCACAACAACATCAACAGAGACCGGCTTTAAGTGTTTTGATTTTATCGGACCTGCTGAGGCTTATCTAAGGGATACTTAAGGGATTAAGGAGGGCGTAGTGGATTGTGCAGAATGGGTAAGTTAATTAAATGTTCTAGGGACTTTGGATTTGAAAGGGAGTGTGACTTGTGTAATTGATTGCTTGCGTAGCGCTGTCAAATGGAATGTCGGCGGCTGTGGCGTTCATCGTGTCGGTGGGACTGTTTGCTGGAATGCAGTTATACAGACATCAGTTGGCGTCATCGGGACCTCTAACTATTTTTGGAGGAGCCTTGGGTTCTGTCCTCTTCTTGTTTATACTTACTGTAAGATTTGATTTATTTTATTTGTATGCTGCGTTGTAGTAAATCATAATTTTGGAGTTTAATTTGGTTGCAAGGACAAGAACCTAATTATGTAATGTTGTGTGCTTTCAGGCCGTTGGAAATCTAGAACTGGTTATCTTTGGGAAAGGATATCAAACTTCATTGTTTCCTGAAGGTTTGAACTTTTGAAAAGTTACCTATTCAGCTGACTGAAGAGATGGATGCATAAATGTTAATGATGGTTTGTTGTTTTAGTGTTTATTTGTCTCATCCTGGCACTTGTGGCTGCAGGTCGGGTGCACGGAGTCTGTATCACGACATGGTAGGTTTACTAAGTTTTATAAGAGAGTGTGTGATAATCAGACTGATTGATTCTTATATTTTGGTTGTTGTTCTCTTCCAGCTTCTTATTCTCCCTTGTGACGGTGTACTACATGCAGAGAATCTCTCAAAAAGTTCACTCAGGAAGTCACGCTGGAATCTCAACTGGAGCAGCTGCGTCAGGACACAAGAAGAAGAATAAATGATGATAACTAAATGATGGCAAATAAAGTCATCAGCTAAAAGCGAAGTCCTTCTAGAGTCATTTATGCTAACTTCTGTTTTCTATATATTTATTGAAATTGTTAACAAATGTGGGATTAAAGTGGATGTTTGAAAGCTTAAGAATCGAGTGAAACTTGTGACGACGTCGTGATAGTTGTCATTGTTCTTTGTGTCATCTAAAGCGCAATTTGCAAATTCCATATGGTTTACTTTGTAAGTTATGTCATGCATCTCAATCTTATTCAAATTCAGTTGCACTTACAAAAAAGGTATGTATTGAAACAATAAGCATTTGTTGGGACATAATGTTTGTCGAATGTTGAAGAAACTATAAAAGATGTGTTTATTTGGTCAAAAAAAATAGTTTTTTGTTTTCGTCTCGAGTGCATGAAGCCGAGAACTTATCTCCAGGCTGGACAGTCGAATCGGATAATTCTATTAGGATTATAGCGACGAATGAAATTCTGAACCTGAACACATGCCTTAACATTGTATTTTGTGTGATTGTGTATTATTATATATGCGTATCGAAGCTATTTCGCATTTTGATTTCGATTTCAAGTAGTTGTATCAATTGCATAGTTTGCATTTTTGCATCAACATCAAAAGTCTCGGCTGAGTGAGTGAGAGTCGAGAGTCTCACATTTGCAGAGAGCAAAGCTTCTATGCATGTAAATGCGAAAACAAACACCAAACGTTATTGCTGTGCACACTCCACTGTCACTGCCTAACTGCCCAGTGTGAGAGCTGCTGACGGAAATTCATCACATCCGAATCCGCATTGTATTAAAGGTCATTTAATAATTTTAAATATTTAATAATTTAATGATTGACGTGGGTTAGAGAAAGGTTATTAACTGATTTTGTGCAGGTCATGGAGAACGCTGTGCAGCGGGAGGAGGGACCGATCTCCGACGAACTGGCTGAACTTTTTGGCGAACTGTCAGTTTTCGAAGATGAAGAGGAGATTGTTGAGGATGTACTTCTTCGAGACAAGTTTGAGGAACGTCTGCGGGCTAACCCTCATTACTTTTTGGGATGGTTTGGCGACGAAACCAGTCGAATGGGAGAGGAACAGGCAGTTCAGTTTTTAGAGAGTCTTTTCAGCGTTTATAATAAACGACCGAGAACGAAGGCTCAGATGGAAAAACTGGAGTTTAACGCTTCAAAAAGCTACGAAGTCATTTTGTACTTCTTTGTTGAAGCGTTCGTGATTGCTGGAGTCAAAAGGCGCTTTGCTGCAAAAGCATTTCAGCTTAATGAGATGGGAAAGTCATATGCAATTGACTTGGTGGCTCAAGGGATGAATCCCGAGTATCTCACAGGCGTGAGGTACCTTCACCGTTGGGGGCAGCTCTACGTTTCCATTCTTAAAGGGAAACTACCGAAATGTGATCCTTCGTCGTATGATGGAGTCCAGGAATTCGAGAAACTGTCGAACAAGTCGAAAGCCTTCGTATTGGGCGCCAAATGCAGCGTTATGTCGGCTCGGAGAAAGGGCTGTCCAAATTATGTCCCAGGGGATACTTTAAACATTCTTCGGGAGGTATTATTATTTTAAAGAGTAATTACTCAGGTGTATTAGGTTATAGTGTAGCCACTAACTGAATTTCTCTTGTGTAGATAGTAGAGCTGGATCCAACATGCTACGAATGGCATTACCACCTTGGAAACTGGCTGCGACAGGCAAGACGGAGGGATGGTGGATGGTCGACTGTGTCGAAAGAAGAGGAAAAGACCCTATGGGAGACGTACGACAAGTGCGATTACGTTAAGACGGAAGGAGGAAGGGAAAGTCGACTACGAAACAAAGCGCTAGCAGGAGTTCTTCAGGCGATAGCTGAGAACCTACGGTTTCGGGAGAGACAAGGCAGCAGTGATCCTGTTCGATTTGGCGATTTGGAGTTTCTAAATGACGCTGAAGCTGCGGCTTTCATTATTAAAGAGATCGAAAGGTTAGTTCAAAGAGTCGGAGTAGAATGTTCGGAGCTTGGATATTATTATTATTGACATGAAATTGATTGCGTAGAATGATGCGAGAAGAACGAGAGGACAACGGAAACCCTAGTTTTTCGGAGTTGATTCGTGCCGGAGAAATGCTCTCGTCATTGTTGCCTATCGCTTTCAGAAATCTTGAGACCGCTGAGAAGTATTTCCTGGAAGCGATGGCGTTAAAACCAAAGAACAGCAAGTTGAATCACAAGTTGGGACTTCTCTACTTGACCTCTCCGAAAGTGAGTGATTCTTTGAATCTATAAAAGATTGAAGACTGTGATTTTCTAGGTTAAATTGAGAATTTGTGTGCATCTTTTAGGATAGAAACATTCCTCTGGCCCTCAAACACTTACGACTGGCTTGGGAAATTGAGCATACGAATATTCCAAGTGCCATCGATCTCTTGAAGACATTGGTGGCTGACGCCAAGGAAAACCGAGATGAAATCAACAAAATTACTTCTTACTTGCTGAACAGCAACAGAATCACTCCGAGTGACAGACGTCAAATAGTTTTCGTCCAGGGATGCTTCCATTTTGCAGTGGATGAGAAGAATGAAGCACTGAGGCTTTGGGTCGAGACGATGAAAGCGATTGCGATGGAGAGTTCGACAGTTCCGTTTCATGTGGTAATTAAATGCCCACTACAGCACAGGCTTTTTGATAGACTTTGTACGTGATTCAGTTCAGTGTGAATTTTGTACATTTAGAACTCTTTGGGTGCAGCAGTGAAGAGGTACCTATGGGATGCAACGAAATTTTCGTATGGAGCTATCCTGGAAGCTGCTGAAGCTTACGAGAAACTGTCTTTTGACAGCCTCGGTGCTCAGGATATTGAAGCGTTAAAGAGGATAAAGAATTCACCATCATTTCGTGTTCGGAATTTTGATCCTAACAGTGGACAGGGCGACGATTCTTCGAGAGGACGAGGACGTCAAGCTTGGCGTGGTGGCCGCGGAGAAGGAAACAATTGGCGTGGTGGCCGCGGAGAAGGAAACAATTGGCGTGGTGGCCGCG
>JAQGBV010001738.1:0-14198 GCA_034698685.1 Isotomurus pseudopalustris
ACTGGAGACTAAATTAAAACATTAAAAATAGCTCACTTATGCGATTTTAGACGATCAAAGATTTGTAGACACGGTAGCAATAACAAAAATAATCACAAGCAGCCAAGAAAATGATATTATGAAGGTGATGTATGCGTCGGATTCTTGTAGACAGTTAAGACGACGAAAGCAAAGGGAGAGACGTGTCACACTCAACTCAGAATTAAATCTTTCTACACCTACACATTAAGTGTAACATGAGTCTCACTCGTACTTTCCCTAAGAGATGAATATATTATGACCTTTTTACTCCTTCCCTTCCACCGTCCATGTGCAGTTTGTTTCTTAATGTTTGTACATATTCAACTCAAGCAATCTAAATAATGATTCAGTTTCATTTCTCAGTGAACACACACTTTTAATCTACAAATCTTCGATACAAGTTATGGGATGGTTTGTAAATGAGCCGCATCTTAAAAGGTGACACAGATACAAGCAAAGGAACACCACCAGCAAATCCTACAAGCTCATTCAGCTTCCTCCGTCCTTCCTCAGATCAGATGCTTCTGCTCATACAAAAAAATCCATAATTTTAAAATAGCTCTAAGGACAAGATTCACTCCGCTAATTCCGAAAAGCTGAAAAGCCACCTATACAAAAACTCTTCATTAAAGATGATGAAAAACGATACATTGCAAAATGCAGAAGAATAAATTATATAAAAAGCAATTAACATTAACACATATATCCCACAATACCCCCTAAAGAAAAGTCAAGAGATTTTGTTTGTTTCTGAACTGAGAACTGCCAACATGTAATATAAAAACCTTTTGAAAGTCATATTGATATCCTTGTCCCTTGTGTGTCTGGAATGTAAGAACAAGCAGGCTAGAAATAAATCATCATCCCACCGACCTGTAGCACGTTTCTCTCGCTACATTCTAAATATTAATATGAAGTGGCTTTTAGTCATTATGCGTACGGATGTAATCTTGTTTCTGATGAAAGTGTACACCCGACTTCAGTACCTATTTCGCATCTGCATATTTTATCTCCGAGGATCTCCATCACAGCCGGATTTTTATTTTTATGAGCCCAACTTGTACGTCTGTTGGTCCCTCCTGCTTCCCCACTTATCGGATAAATTCTAACTGATGTCCCATTTCTGTCTCGGATACGAGGATGTATTTCCCCTTTTGATCGTCGAGAGATCTCCTACTTAAAATCACCTCATCCTTAGAGTCACAGAAGCCACGGAATGAATTAGTTTCCTGTGGCTCTGCACGTCATTACCACCGTCCAACCTCATCGCTGTGTGGCTGCTTGTGCGAAGCTTTTATTTCATCGATTTTAATGACTGCTGCAAACTAATTTGCGAATTCTGAACTGTTTGAATACCAACTGTAATCACTAAGAGTCAACAAGATTACCACATCGGCCAAATCGATACATCCTCTCTGGTTACTGGTCATACTTGTTTTCCAATGGATCTTACACCGCAAGATATAGAAAGTAAGAAAAGCTAAATACCTTTTAAAACTTACATAAGCTTGGACAGAAAGTACATAAATTTGTTGTAAAATATTCCAGAAGCCAAATTCGTCTTTTCGATTTACGATTTCGAGGGAAACAGTAAAATCGATGGAACTCAGTTGGCAGAATGTCTGAGAGCGTTGGACTTGACTCCAACACTCAAAGCTATCAGTAAACTGGGAGGTTCCAACAAGAAAGGTACGAAAAACGGAATCGTGAACTTATAATATTGTGACAAATTGTGAAGAAACCTTTATTAAATTCACTTTTGTAGATGAAAAGAAATATTCGCTCGAAGAGTTTCTAGCCATTTTTGCGGAGGCAAAGAAGGACAAAGACATTGGACATCTTGAGGACTACCTTGAGGTTCTTAAGTTATTCGACAAGGACGGAAATGGCTACATGCCAGGAAATCAGCTCACCCAGATGCTATTGGGAACTGGTGAGCTCCATCCAGACGCACCCATTTATCAAAACTCCAACACTTAGCTTGATTTCACACGTTTTCATAACATGCCCATAAAAATGTGTGCTATTTATTCAGGTGAGCATTTGGATAACGATCAAGTGCAGCTCATAATGAAGGACTGCAGCGAATTTCTTGATGACGAAGGGAATCTTAATTACACCCGTAAGTAGGCAAACTAAAGCTTTAACATTCTTGGGGTAACGTGATATTCGGATTTGGTTACTTTTTCTCCTTTAGCATTCATGACAAGAATTTGCTCCGGACCACCAAGCACATTTGATGATACTGCATTCACAACCGACGCTCCTGCTCCGACTGCATCTGCAACTATATCTGTTCGAAAACCGAGCGTTCGTCCGAGCATAACTGTGGATGATGACACTCCCAGCGTTAGTTTTGCTGCGGCCAAACCAATGATCATGCCACAAGTGTCATTAACGGAGCCTGATGAACCCGAAGAACCGTCAACAGCTTGCTTTACTCTCAAAGCTCCACGAAAAAGCATTAGTACTCAATGAGCAACAATTATTTTACCACGCGAAACTTTACCAGCTGAGTTTTAAAAAAATCATCGTTATTATATTATGATTTCTTGTTCTGGTCTTGCAAAATTCCATCCTTCAAATGTGATTAGCCTATTGACCTTTCGACCATCCTTTCGTTGTATATGCAATAATGAAATAAATGTACTGAAGGCTTCACTATTCCCTTCAATAGAATGTACTGTACATACACTGTACGTACTCAAATGTGTTCTATCTCCTATGCACTTAAAGTAGTTTATCCCAAAATTTGAAAGCAAACACACTGCAACACTGGTAAAACTTCTGACTGTAAACGCATAATGCAGTTTTCGATTCAAGACAATCTGCAAATCTGCACTCTGATTGAGCATATGTACTAAAACATTACAATCGAAGATTGCTTAAAAGCTTACAAAGATGAATTTTGGAATGGAGTTAATACGCGTGTCCAAGAATAAGCTGTTGGAATATGGAAAGTATACCCGGCTGTTATTTGGTCTAGTCAATGTAATGTGAATAACCATCTGCTGAATGAAGTTCACTATAAAGATATCATATTATGCTCTTCTTATAGAGTGCAATAAAGCAGTAATCTTATTAGCAATTAGGGGTGATTAAGAGAGTTCAATCCTTCTGCAGAAAAAGTCAACCTTCCCTTAATTCAGAGTTTATGTAATAACTCCCCCTCGTTTGATATGCCTGTTTCTGTTCACTCAGTCTGCACAAACAACGAAACAAGAAACAACCAGACATTACACACTGTAGATATTTGGTACAATCGACTCCAATTCAATTAAATCTTATATTATATATTGATCATCATAATTTCTAATAGTGAAAATGGAATCTCCTTCAAGTTCTGCAAAAGAACTTCAAGTAAGCCACAGTAGATTTATTTTCACAATCTGAAAACATAACTTGGAATTACTTTGCTTATAGCAGAAATTCTTGGATGCTAATCAATATTCTGATAACAACATAAACCATTACGAAGTTATATTCGGCCGAAAGTTTGTATCCACTGGGGGTGTTACCACTACCAAGGAATTCACTCAGCTTCTCCAACTTAGCGAGAACAGCTATGTCTTGGATATTGGATGTGGACTCGGTGGATCCGCATTCTTTATGGCTGAGAATTACTCGTGCAAAGTTTTGGGGATCGACTTGTCTTCCAATATGATCGCTAGAGCTAACATTTACAAAAACGAAATGAACGAGAACTTAAGGGAAAATGTAATAAAACCTCATAATATAAGAATTTTGAAACTCTGAAGTACAGAAGCTCCAAACAACAATTATTACGCTAATTGATTTTTAGGTAAAATTCCAATTAGCAGACATCATGGAACTTTCCTTTCCGGAAGGAACATTTGACTGCATTTATTCCAGGGAGTGCCTCAACTACATTCAAGAAAAGGAAGAATTATTCTCAAGATTTAAGGTTGCTGGCTGAACACTGTCAAACTATTCTAACTTTATTAATAAAAAAATCATTTCCATTTTTGTATTCTTTCGCAGACTTGGTTGAAGCCAGGTGGACGTGTCTTGTTTAGTGATTACTGCCTTGGAAAAAAAGGTAGCACAGATCCTTCTGCAGACTTCCAGGAATACTTGAGTTCCAGAGGATATTTCATGTGGAGTGTGGATGCCTTATCCCAGTCACTTCGCAAAGTAAAGCAGTCTCATTTTTTAAACAAGCATACCGCACACTTGTTGATGCCTAATAATTTCCTTTTACTGCAATGAAGGTCGGCTTTAGTTCAGTTATTGGCGAAGACAGATTCTCCCAATGTGTTTCAATTCTTAAGGCAGACAACACTCGTTTCTACACAGACAAATCTATCATTCTGGAATCCATTACAAGAAAGGACTACGACGAAATCACGTCTGCCTGGGAACTTAAATTACAGCGTTGTTTGGATCTCCAACAAACGTGGGGACTGTTTATTGCAACAAAATAACATGTTAATACAAACATTTGCTTAGACTATATCGGAAATTGGAATACATTTTTCTCTTAGCCAAGGCTTAGAATTTTATCCACGCGTTCTCATAAACAACCAACTGTTCCTCTTATTGTTAGCAGTACTTCCACTTAGTTTAGGTAGGTAGCTTCCCTTCGGCAAATTTTCTAGCCTCCTTCCTTCCTGCTTCCCTGTGTTCTTTCTTCGACCTCCTCCCATACTACGACCCTGCAGATGAGGGTTGGCATCGTACAGATCCTTGATGGATCTAGCAGCTTTTGCCTTATCTGTCATGCATAAGACGTCGCAGTAGTCAGTGTTCACTCCCCCCTTGCAATCGAGTCCGCAATATTTCTCTCCACAATGCTTGTAAAAGTCTGTTCCTGCATAATCAGCCAAGAACTCAGGTCCCGCAGGCTGATCTCTGCAGACGTACATCGCTTCCTTAATGCATGCTCTCTCCTGGTTCATCTCGTTTCCTAACTCCTTAACGCAGAAAATCCGTCTTCGCACCCATTTCAGCATGGAAAAAGGACAAACGCATTCGTCTCCGTTTTCTTCAGTATTAATTCCACAGGACACCTCAGAAACTCCGAAGAGGTACACCAAAGCTATCAGACAGAAAGACACGAACATGGCTTGTCCACAGTGCAGCTTAACCGCAGCTATGAAGGACAGAAAATTTATGAGTAATGAGTAATTGTAATAGCAATTAAGCACTAATGCTATCCTTGCTTCTATTGTTACGCTGATACGATTATGTATTTAAAAATGGTTTACCAAAGTCAGGCTTGGTTTGAGTTTCAGAGAGTCTGTAGATTATATTGAGATGTTAAGAAATTATGTATGTCCGCGTTCAGAACATATAATAAATTTGTTTCCACCTTTGTTGCCATTGAATGAATTTAAACTTGAAAATCTCAAACAATTATAGTTAATAATGGATTGAATTTTCTAATTTATAGAGAAAGGCTACAGTATTACAACAATGAACCAATTTCAAGTTTCAAGGTTACATAATATCATTTACAGAACACTTTTTTTTAAATACACTGTTCTGCTTTTCAGCACAAAGTCATACACACCGACCAAAAGTAACAGGTGACAGGAAGGAACTTACAGATACAGCTCGTGCTCTACAGCGTCATAAAGCCTTTTAAGTCTAGTCAATTTATCGTTTCGCTTAAGTTTTATAAGTCTGAACTCTGAACAATAAGATGTGTACTCATATACTCCATGAGAATATTCACTTTTTCTTTCCTAGGATTCTCCTTCATCTTTAGTTTCGACAGGCTTGAGCAACTCTACGACGCTTTCTAATACTCCTAAGATGATCTACAAAACTCATATAACTATGTAAGTTACTCACAATGTTTAGCAGGTTACAGAGAAAAAGATGGTGAACTAAAAGAGGGCTACTGTGTTCTCATACATTATTGGAAAATTGCACATGGTATTTAGGACTTTACTAACCTGATGAAGTCTAAAAGTAAAGAATTTCTCAGAGTTTGCAATGACAAATTATGAGATGAGATCAACTTATCTATTATTCTGGGCTTTTGAAGAGGCGTTTAAACATTAACATTCATTCATTTAGCATTCTTAGCATTTGCACTTAGCATTACATCACATTTAACCGAGGCGGATTGATGGAATACGATTTAGAGCCCCACAATAAACCACCCCCATAAATTCTACGTAGTATTTCAAACATTCAAAAATCAATTTTGCGCTGGGATACAGGTAAAAACTTGTTATTTGCAAAGAATTAGTTACTCTTCGAACAATTTTTGGGTCTGCGCCTATCGAAATCTTAGAACGCTGAGCGAATTTACTGGTTCTTAAGCCAAATGACATCCGTTTGCACACATAAAAGCCCTACAATTCAGGAATACGTTAAAAGAAATGACTGCGACAAAATCACGTCTGCCTGCTGGGGAACTTACAATGCAGTTCAATTTAATTTATTACAAGACTTTTTATTTTTGATTGTCATCAAACTTGGGGGCTTTTTATTACAACCGAATAACATTTTGTTACAAACTTAAGACAATTTTCAGAATCTGTATTGCAATATTGGAAAGTGGAATGCACTTTACTCTTCCACAAAGTAAAAAGGATTTCGTCCATGTCTTCCCCTACGCAACTTTTTGAGCCTCCTTCCTTCCTGCCTTTTTGTGTTCTTTCTTCGACCTCCTCCCATACTACGACCCTGCAGATGAGGGTTGGCATCGTACAGATCCTTGATGGATCTAGCAGCTTTTGCCTTATCTGTCATGCATAAGACGTCGCAGTAGTCAGTGTTCACTCCCCCCTTGCAATCGAGTCCGCAATATTTCTCTCCACAATGCTTGTAAAAGTCTGTTCCTGCATAATCAGCCAAGAACTCAGGTCCCGCAGGCTGATCTCTGCAGACGTACATCGCTTCCTTAATGCATGCTCTCTCCTGGTTCATCTCGTTTCCTAACTCCTTAACGCAGAAAATCCGTCTTCGCACCCATTTCAGCATGGAAAAAGGACAAACGCATTCGTCTCCGTTTTCTTCAGTATTAATTCCACAGGACACCTCAGAAACTCCGAAGAGGTACACCAAAGCTATCAGACAGAAAGACACGAACATGGCTTGTCCACAGTGCAGCTTAACCGCAGCTATGAAGGACAGAAAATCAATAAGTGAGATGATACAATCCATCCTTAATTTGTTTTCTGATAGTACGATTGAATAAAAATGTTTTACCTGAGCTAGGCTTAGTTTGAATTTAACAGTCGGTAGATTGTAGATAATATGTTAAGGCAGTTAAGGAATTCATGCGAATGTCAACGCTCAGTACAATAGATTCTCCCAAAATTAATAATTATTGTTTGCACCCTACCAGCCATTTGAATTCAATCAATCTTAAAAATCTTACACAATGAATATTACAACAATGCAATGGCTCATTTTCAGGGTTACTTTTCACTTAAAACTCCACTTAAGTTTATTGACACTTATTCCGCTTTACAAAACAAACTCATTCATCCACAAAGAAACAGAAATAGCAAGTTCGTAATCTAAAGCGTCAACGACTCATTCATAATTACATCAATCCTTTCGCCCTTCAGGCTTCCGAATCTTTCCAGCAATTCTTTTGCTCTTAAAGCGATGAGAATTTCATGAAGCCTTTTAATTAACTCCTCGTGTCCCTTAAGTTTTGTACGCACATACTCCATGAGAATATTCACTTCTTCCTTTCCAATTAATTCTTCTTCATCTTTAGTTTCCTCAGCCTTGAGAAGCTCTTCGACGCTTTCAAATACTCTTCCGCTCATTCTAGAAACACACATGTAAGATATTTTGAATGATTAGCAGGTTTCAAACTAAAAGAAAGTGGGATACAGGAAGTACAATCTCTCAAACCTTTTAGGAATCAGGTCAAACTTGCACATGGTAACTAGGACTGTGATAGCCTGAACTCTTTCTTTCCTTGCGACAGCTGCTTTGAACTCACAAAACATGCTAAGAAATTCCATTCTTTCTGCTCCAGTTTGGGCTGGGAGCACTCCCCTTAGACACTCAAGAAGGGGCCCTTCTTCCATAAGAAGTTTTCCTCCTTTCCCTTCCTCATCCCACAGTAAAGAGTCAACTATGCTCGTAGCCAAAGGGCCATCACCAGCTTTCAAAGCCCAAAGAAGGGCACTTTGTTTGCTTCCTTTTCCAGGTCCTTTAAGTTTTCTTATAGCCATTGTTCTTGCTATTCCACTTACAACTCTAGATGGAAGACCGAGTGACCCCGCAAGCTGCATCAGCTTTGAAGCTTCTCTTTCAGTTCGAAAATGACGCTTTTCTAGATGAGCTGCAATTAATGCCTTCCCCAATCCTCCTCCAGATTCTTCTAAAGCCCGATCTTCTAGGTATCTAATACCCAACTCCCATAAAGTCGCGTGACTCAATAGAACTCCTCCGTAGTCTAAAACTAAAGAATTTCTCAGAGGTCGTAATGACACGAGATCGACTTCTCTTTTGTTTTGAGATTTTGCAGAGGTGTCTTTGGCTATTCCTGCGGCAACAACCAAGTCCAGGAAGTGAACAGCCCACCACGGATCTTCCATTGTCGCTTGTAGCTCTTTCACGAGACACAGAATATCTCCTTCCATCGCTAGCAAGAGTAAACGATCTCTTGTTTCGTCCAAAGCTTCGGGATTCATCCCCAGCTCCGAGAAAACTGTAATGGCTAGCTGTAAAAGTTCACTTGGTTTTGCAGTGGGGCAAGTGTACACAATTTTCGCCAACAGGAACTCGTACCATGTGATTAATCTTAAAGATGCTAATTTTGAAAGCCCTTGGGGATCTCCACACAAAATCTAATTGAACGACAATGGAATAAAAACAAAGATCTCTAATATCTCTACCTCTTAGAATTTTGTGTTCTTACCTTTGCAATAAGTGTGCATTGCTCGTGTTCATTAAACGCACCACCTTCAATCCTCGCCCGTGTTTCATCCTGCCACGCTAGAAATAACGATGAAAACTCTTGAACTCCCTCTCCAACTCTCCAAACTGGCATCTTCGCTAACAGTTCAGCGAGCAGTTCCAGCTTTCGTCGTTCCGCAGAAGATTTGCCGTTTGCACCCATGAGATGCTCAAGTATCAATGCAGCGTCGTATGTCGAACCACGAGCCACCTGGCACACGGCTAGAGACCAAAATTCTTCTTCTTCAGATGCAGTCAAAGTCGGGAGTGCATTTAATAAGGGTGGCAGAAGTTCCCCACTCGTATCAAAGTTCAAACGAATCCACTCGGCCATATAAGGTAACACAGGATATTCCGGATGGGCAGAAAAAAATAAAACTTCACAGAAGTTCCAGACAAAATCAAGATTCGTGTAAAATTCAGCCCCAGCCGAATCTCCAGCGTCTTTTAGAGTACCGCATAATTCAAGCACAAGAGCTCTGTACTGTTGGCTTAAAGTCGTAGCTGCAATAGAACTCAATGGATCTGGGATTGCTCTTCTCGCCTAATAACAAAATGTAAAAGATAGTTACACAGTTTCTATCAAAACGTGTGATTCAAAGTACAATCAGAATCCGAATCCACGAAAACTAATAATTAATATACTCTTCTTATCTTCACTACCTGTTCTTGAACTGAAAGGTAAACAGTTGTCGATGCCACGACAAAATTCCTTTTGTGCGGTGATGAGTCAATCATCGGACATCTTCGACTGAATTCCACAACCCCACCTAAATATAAATAAATGAACAATAAAATCTCGAAATTAAAATTTAAAAAAAGGTTTTGTTAACGTCTACCTACAGACTCTTTTTTAGATTCAAGTACCTTTAGTCTGCCGTGACGAGAAGACAACAGATCCATTTGGGTTGAAAGTCACTGGTAAGCCTTCTTTAATTTTTTTATTGATCATTGTTGAATTTGTGTGAATTGTTTAGAAAATCAAAATCCCACAAGCGTTCAGTCAGGAGCTTTAGCCGGCAGTTCCGCCAGTGGACATTGAAACCCCCGCGCTTCTGTTTACACCGGGAAAAGTCAACTTCCCTTTGCACTATGCAAAATATCGAAAACAAACATAGACACGTGTTGACTTGAGTTTTGATTTTTCTGCATTTTATCCCGTCCTGATTCACTCCATATTTATCGACAAACGACATCGAGATGTCGATATTATCTGCGAGTGCCTCTACGAGTTTCCTTTCTTCCGTGGAACTGACCCCCGAGCAAGTTTTCGAAGGCAAACATCGTCTTGTATGCGTTGAGGAAGATGGAATGTCTTCCTCGTTTGTGCTTCATTTTCTTCTTGCTGAATTCCTCAACTGGAACTCAAGAGCCAATATGTCGAAAGCTGACGAAAGTTCTCCCAGCCCTTCGCCAGAAGCGGTTTTAGTGCTCACTGCAAATACTTTAAGCCACTGGACAGTTATATCATCGCGCATAGGACCTCAACTTACTCGACTAATACGTAATAATTAATAAATTATTTTGGTGATGCTCTACTTCAAAATTAAATCGCAGTTACGAACTGTTCCTATTATAATTATAGTGATTAATTTTGCTACTAATTTTTGCAGAAACCGGTCGGATAAAAGTTCTCGACCCTTTAGGAGAGCTCTTCTCGTCTCTGGTTACCTCCAGTAGTAGTGACTCTAACGATGACACTTCGCAGTTGGACCCTTTATCGAATTTGTACAACTCGTTAGAAAAGTTACAGCCTTCTTTTGTTATCTTAGAGGATCTCCAATTTTTTAGCGCTGCATGTAGTCACAGTGGAGTGTTACGTTTCATCGCGAAACTTAAGCGTCTTCCAATGTCAACAGTTATAGGCCAAGTACCTCACCCGTTGGGTCAAATATTTGCTTCAACAAGATTTGTTGTAACTGCTTTAGAAACAGGAGCATCTTCTAACGTCTCAGCAGTTCTCCATGTCACCTCTTCGAGAGAACTGAGGTCTTTTCATTACAAACTTGATGAACGTAGTATTAAGCTTACTTTTATACCGCGTGTTCAATAAAGCGATCCAAACTCGTTAAGTAAAAAATGATGAGGTATGGGTTGTACAAGTCCTTATTGTAAGTTAACATAATCAATTAAAATTTCTTCATGGAATGCATTCTTTTATTCTTTATGGAGCTAGCGAAGATAAAAGTTAACTTACACTGTAAGTAAGTATACTTATTGCATAACCAAGACCAAGGCAAGACTCCAGTTTTACAAGTCTTACATCTAGAATGTAAATGGATAGCACACTATTTTTTACGAATCAAAACTTATAATAGTAAGTTGATCGTAATTGATTAGCAGGGAAGAAGTTTAGATTAGTTTAAAATAGTATAAAATTGAAAATAGTACGTCATGTTTTCACGACTTTCTAATAAATATCAACAGCCAAGCTTCACTGCTATTTTCAAATGAAGACTTGGAAAATTTCATGGTCGATACTTGTTTAAATATTTATAATTGTAACCATACGCATACTATGACTACTGACTGTTGGCAGTTTGTACAAGTAGTACAGATTCGTGTATACCCGAGTGTACCGTGAGTCGAAACAGTCGCAAGTAATAAATTCGGTTTATTGCAAAATTCCATGAATGTACTTTACTATCATGTATTTATATTTATGCATGTTTTTAATAATGATAATGAATAATTATAATGCACAAGCATACTTTATTGTAGCAAGTATTATGTTCGAGTACATTAAATTCAATCTTTAAAAAAACAAAATGAATTATGAATGAGAAACGGTTTTTGTTGAGTCAGTTGAGTATACCCAATGAACTATGACAAATCATTGCTAGATATACCAAAATGCCAAGAGGGTTTCACTATCCCCGAGTATTTTGCCGCGCGCTGCATTTGAATTTTATGTTGCTTCTCTTACCTTACCCTTCGCGGAAACTTTTTTTTGCTATCGTGAAGTTAACTATTTAAATTTCAATTAATTTTGAACAGCAATAATATTTAATACACTCGTTTGTTCCGGAAACTTTGCTCACACATTTACTGCTGCAGTAGAGGTGCAGATAAGAGAACCATAAAATGCCTAGCAAGAAGAAAAAGTATAATGCACGATTCCCTCCGGTAATTAAAATATAGTAAACAAACATTAGCTCATTAAATATTACAACGAATCCAAAATGATTGTAATCAATAATATTTCTTATTCATTAAATACAGGCAAGGATTAAGAAGATTATGCAAAGCGACGAAGAAGTGGGAAAAGTTGCCCAAGCGGTCCCGGTTATTATTTCTCGAGCCCTGGAGTTATTCGTCCAGTCATTGTTGACAAAAGCGGAGAATGTAACAACCGCTAGAAACGCTAAGACTCTTACACCTTCACACTTGTGAGTGAATTTCTATATTATGTTTTTACGCGTTTAATGATTCGTGGTGAAGCCTGAGTCTCATGTAGAAATTGTGTTTTATATTTCCAGGAAAGCATGCATTCTTGCCGAGAGTAGATTTGATTTTCTCAAAGACTTAGTTGCAACAGTTCCCGACGTCCAAGGGGAGGAGGAAATGTCGGTGGCCACTCCATCAACGTCTACGCCGTTACAAGCGTCCTCCTCGCCATTTGTGTTTCCCCCGCAGCCTCAGACTGCAGCAACAACCACAACCACTCCCCCAGCCCCAGCTGCAGCAGCAGCAATTGCAGAAGAACTTCCAGCGTATGCTGCAGGGCTCGATATTCCTCCGAGACAAAACCAGTTCATCGGAAACGCTGCCGGAGTTACTGGAAACCCATTCGTCCCTTCGTACAGCAACAACGGAGGATCCACAAGTGACCATCAATGATTATTTGATTGCGAAATCATGTGTATCTCAGTGTCCCTTAATTGTGTTACTCTTGTTTAAATGTTATAATTTGTAATAGTTGATATTAAAGTTAAGAAGACTCGAGAATAAAAAAATTAAGATTTGTAATTTGTAACATGGACTAAAGACTAATGGACAGTAACGATACTAAACCTAAGCCATTGAGAAGGGGAGAAATGAGACAAGCGCGTAAATTGAATTTGCATTTACACCGGGACGTTGTTTAGCACGTTGTTTACCTTCGCGATTGTTATTAAAAGTCACACGTCCTGTACTCACGCTTTAAAGACCGATTCCGGATTTCAATTTGAAAGTGGAAGAATTCGCCGAGATTTTTCGAATTTAGGACAATGGCTGGAGTTCTGTTCGAGGATATTTTTGATGTGAAGGACATCGATCCGGAGGGAAAGAAGTTTGACAGAGGTAAGCCAACAATGTCAAAGTTTGGCCTTCTACTTTAGTTGGTGCGAGACAACCATCATTTTCACACAAAGTGATTTAATATTTAATTGTGAGTGAAAATGAGAGTTACAATTAGTCCATGCGATAGGCCGAGTAATGAGTTTTGAGATGTATTTTGGAATTTTGTGTACATATATTATTTTTAAATATTGTACACTCAATATTCAAAATTATGTGCAAACTTCTGTCTTCGTTCTTCTATTAATTTCTCATGCCTCGCAAATACTTTTTATTTTAATTGGTACTGGCGTAAGGAACTGTAACGAATCAGCGAATGTAGAACTTGAGAAGAGACGTACTTTAAGTATATTCTGACTAAAATACTTTAATACATACTGAAGTAGGTGAAATCATAGGTAAATAGTTCAAAAAATTGTGTTTTGGAACACACATTTTAAAAGGGTCGATTTTTCATCGAAATTCCTTGAAAGGATTTTAGAACGGCAAAAATGTAGGTTAGTAGTCAATAGTCGATGTCTACGAATTATGGGGTTTTGGAAATTGAAATATATATTTATTGTCAATTGTGGATTCAACATCTGAACCGGCTCGTAGTAAAGTATTTTAAATCTGTACTTTGTCTATTCATTCAAGGTTTAACAAAATGAGGATTAAATATGTTTAAGTAAGCGTGAAAATGGCTAAGGAATAAAATATTTGTATTATATGCTTCGTTGTTCGTTGTATAATACAAGCCAATTTTCATTCTACTAATATGAATGATTTATTGTGCTGTATGAAAAGGAGGAATGAAAAGTAGATGAGTTAAAAGGTAAATAATAACAGGATAGTTGATAGTAAAAATTTTGTCATTATCAAACATTTATGACATCATGGATGGCAAATGTTAAAAACGCATATTGTTTCCAGTAACTTATTGCGCAATCCTGCACACAACTTGAAGCAAGTACTAAGTCAATTAAATTACATAATCACAATAATCAATTAAAATTCAG
>JAQGBV010001739.1:0-14192 GCA_034698685.1 Isotomurus pseudopalustris
GCTTTAAAATTATGGAAAGTTTCCATAGGCTGAGGTTTTATTAACATAATGAAGTACTATAATAGTAAAGTCAGTTGTGATTAATATGAGCTCCAAAGTTAGGAGATTCGGCATGATTTGATGACCTGCTATTACTATACGCATAAGGGAAGTACAGGTAAGGTTGTGACGGATACAACATATTCATTCTCGGATCAAGGTCGTAAATCGGATTGTACGTTGTCGCTTGCTGGAGAGAGAAACAGAAATAATCATTAGTAAACCTGCGAATAACAGACCTAAAAATGTCTGAAATCGTAATTGAATTGCGAAGTTTACCACGGCTTGTTTAATGATGTCTTCATCTATATTTGAACCAAAAAGCCAATTGAAACACCTTCCTTTTCGAGTGTGAGGATGAAGCTGCTTTAGAAAACTCAATATGTAAATAAAACTGTATTTAAGATATCGTACGTTAGCTTTTATTATTAGTACCTTGGCATGACGGCGATTGGTTTTTACCAAAGATTCCGACTTCTCATTACTTTTAGCCACAGGAGGTTTGTGAACTAACAGCCCGTGTGCTAAAGACGGTTTCACATCTTCTCCAATCTTTTGATAATCGATTGAACTTCCCTGTGAACCAATAATAGTGTGCATTAAGTCAATACTTGGTAATTTCGATTTACTCTTGATTTATTCACCTCGATGGAAATGTAACACAAAGTTACAATAGAAATTATCCAAAGCACGTTCATCTTCTGGATGAGTGTGATGTGTTAGAATTTGAAAGAAAGAAGTTCTTTTCCTTTTCACTTTGAACGATTAAACGACGAGATGACTAAAGCTTCACTTACACGCGAGTACTTGAGAGAATCCCTTCGACCCCGATTTAAATACTAGACGCGGAGTGATCATGAAAAAAATCTTTGCCAAGAGGTACATGATACCTCAGTGTGTCAAGTACTCAGGGATTTAAGAAACTTGTAGTGTAGGTCAAGTCCAAGGACAAGTACCCTATTGTACAAAAGAGTTAGAAAGGGTGACTTTAAGTGGGTCAAAAAGGTGAAAACAACTATAATTTGTAGAAACATAGAATACAAACACATGTATAATGCATAAAGGCAACGGATTTATTATATCCAGCCCAACGCCTTTCGGTTTCTTCTTTACAGATTTCCTCCAAAAAGCACGGGAAAGTTTTGTAAAATAAAACACAAATTCAACAGTTTACATAATGTTGTAATGCACATTTTTTATTGTGAGAAAGGAAAGCTACATGGTAAATACTCTTACACTATACTGTACTGAGATAGAATATTCCTCTTGCGCTGAAATTGTGAAAAGTTCAGATTAAAATCAAGAGCATTCGAAAGATGAAAGTGGTAGTAAATAAAAAATTAAAACCTTGTCGAAGTGTTATAACCCATGAAATTGGGATTTGGGCAACTGGTTCTGCAGCCTCCGAGGAATGCTTCCCAACTTTCACATTCGCATGCCGAAAATCGTCCTTGATTTGAAATGCTCAGTCCCATGTACTCATGTGCCTTACTGTGACTGCACGATCCTGCATATTTAAATAAAAAATAGTTAATTTTAACAATCCCTAAAATGCATGTGAGTGATATATTAATTGTCATTCTATGCACAAACCTGCCAAGTCCGAATCACATCCAGGTTGAGGAGGTGCTCCACTGTTGGGGCTAGTTAAGAAATGAGAAAAATCAAATTAATAGCTGTTCACGATAAGCTCAAAACGATTAACTTTTATGGATTTACTAGAAGTCAGCATGTCCTCTTGGCTCAGTGAAAGACAATCCACCGTCCGCCAAAGTGCCCATCGCAGTGTGGAGGACATCGACGAAATCTGCATCTGCAGGGTCAATTCTTTCCTCATCGGGCTTTACTCCGAAAAGTGGAAGGGCAGGGTCTAATGCAGTGATTCTTCCAATCCTACCAATAGTCATGTTCCTCGTAATGAAATTGCCGACATGAGCTCCCAAGCTGTGCCCGATGAAGTGGATGTTCGAAAGAGAAGCTCCATTTTGCACTAAGAACTCAATCAGCATCGCCGTGTACTGACCTAATCGATCGAAAGCATAGTACAAGCTTATCAGTTTATGTAGTCGGTCACTTATAATTCTATTCTACATCAGGTAGATACTTACCAACTGCGACGGTGTTATCAGCAGCCCACTCATACCAAGGAGCAGTAGCGAGATCACCCCAGTTCACGAAGATGACGTTGACATCCTCAGACAGTGACCCAAATCCTGCAGCGAAATTGGTTTTATTTAATGTTTTATGAATGTAAAACTTCGAATTTCGACTTGACTAACCGTTCCTGAGGTTATCTCCAAATCCACCCAAGTGGTCACTGCTGAATCCATGAGCACAAATTGCTGTCTTAGCTCCAGGAATGAACCGTCCCAAGCAATTAGCACAGCCAGGAATGAGTTCAACGGGATTCCCAAGATCATGACTATTGTGACAGTATCGTCAGTATCACATGAAATTTCTTAAATTGTTTTAACCTTACTTGTTATAAAGGTAGAATTTAACATCGTCTCCAATTGCCTTGGGTTGAGATACAGATGGGGGCTTTCCATGAAGCAACGCTAACACAGGCTCGCCCTTGTCGTTGGGGTACCAGAAAACTTCACCTACGGTGATTCCATTTTTCGTAGGCACGAAAGGCTTTGCAGGGCTACTCAATGCCACTCCAACGCAACCCACCACAAATAAGCTGATTATTAGCTTATTCATTTTGAAATTCTAACAGCTCGAGGTAGCGTGAATGAAGTGATGTGCTGCATTTCATCAACTCGTAGATTTATACGATTTCGTTATCTTTGAAGTGAGGAACTACCTATTAGTTCTTGGTTAACCAATTCCTCCCTCCAAGCCTCATCCAATCTACCAACTCCCATTTTTAATTATTCGTACTTTCCAGGTGTCGCATTGCAATCTTATCAAACTTGTTTTTTCATTCCGTGAAGGTGAAGTTCAACGTATGATCCTCAAGTTCCATTCTCAAACCTATTTTAGTGATGATTGGTAGTACACACAGTACACAGGCATTATTGGTGCCACTCATCATGATACAAGCATGATTCAAGCGTACAAACAATTTTCCCCGATTTATTGTGATGATACAAATTCGTGAAATGGTATGCTGAGAGTGCTAACACTAAAAATGAGGCAGATTTTAGTTATTCGACAGGTCTGGAGTCAGTGGAGGTCCGACACTGCATTGTGTATCGTTTGAATCCCAGGGTTTTGGCTTTGGATAGGTAAACTTGATGCTCCAATCCTCAATTAAAAAACTTGCGTCAGATTATGTGAGTAGCATGTTTGCTTATCATTTTGATAATAATTTATTCGTAACAACTCATGATTTGAAAGACAGAAATGCATGTGTGCGGAAGGCATAACCATTATTGGAACGAATCAAAATTGAACATGCTACAAGGGACATCTTAGTACCTGAGAAAAGTAACAAAATTACTGATATTGAAACAAATAAAATATAGTTAATTACCTTAATCTATCGTGATACCGGTAGGAGTATCTATCACCTACGTACACTACAATACGCTAAGATAATTGCTTGCCTGGTTATCATTGCCAACAAGCTTGATAACTCCAGCCGAATAAAATTATACATAGATAGACAACCTTATAAGAATGTGTACCTATCTAGACCCTACCACTCCTACTCTACTAATAACATTACAAGATGGATTAGCCAACAACATCATAGATACAATTTGTACATTGCATGAAACATAAACTGCCTGAACATATAAATATCCAATAAATAGTGACAGCAACCTTAAAAATTCTTATAGCAGAATAATATTACACGTTAAAAAGTTAAAAGTTACGTCTTCCAGTTTTGGGGCAAGTTTCTGGAGTTAGGAATCATGTCTAGAAGATATTGCCTTTGAAGCTGTTGCAGATTTTCAGCTTGGCGCTGTATTTCCGCTAGCGACGCTGGTGTCATTTGTTTGCCACTGGCGGCCTAATAACGAAAAACAGATTTCAGTCAAAAAAATTTCAATTTTTAAGGCCAATCAAGTTTTGTAGTAGCTTAAAACACCCACCTGAGCCATCGCCATTTGATACGGATACAAGAGAGGCGAGAAAGGTAACAAATGAGCTGGAAGTGGAGGTTGACCACTCGGCATTCTTAACATCTGCTGGTGAGCAGCTTGAAGAGCAGCTGCTGCTGCAAGAGCTGAGTTGGATAATCCTGGATTGTTACCAGATTGACCCATAGCACTTGCGAACTTCGCTGCGGCCTCTGCATCCATTCGCTGTTGTTTCGAAAACTGCTTCAGTATATCCTGTAAGAAAAAAAAACGATTAGAACTTGTGGAACTAAAAGGCATTCTTAATTCAATGTAGGACTAGTAGGGTAGCCAAAACTTGTAGAGAAGGCAAGAGAGCGGATAAATGTGCGTAATTGTAATTATATGGCGGGGCTACTGGCGAACAGCGTGAACTGATACTGTTTGCCACGAAATGACTGAGAGTAAATTCACACTGGAAGGAACCTAAGGCTCTACAACGATACGAACTACTTGACATGAATGGGGGTTCCAGATAGCAAGAATAAGAGTGCAAAAGCCAAAATTGCTGTCATCATTAAAACAATTGATACGAACACATTAGAAAAGTAAAATAGGGAATTTTCTTGTCAGTGAGACTCCCAATATACCGGCTTCTACTGAAATACAGACGCTAAAAGTTCGCGCGCAACTGTGTTCGTCTTCAGATTACGAAACAACTACTACAAAATGGCTAAAATAGCTTTAAGGCAATCAAAATTAAATATGTAATCAATCAAATTAGCCGGGAAAGGTAGTTTTACTACTTTGGTTCATCCGTCATAAACATACATTTTGTTTCAACTGCTGATTATACTGCTCAAGAATAGATGCTTGTTGAGCCTGACTTGACGAAGTCTGGTTTTGACTCCCTCTCGATGATGAAGCACCTCCAGAAGAGGAAGCGGTAGTACCACCAGAAGTGACACTACTCTCAGCCTGACGACTGCGTCGGCTGCTGCTATGTGACTGTTGATGATGGTTTTGGTTTGAACTTGTAGCAGACGATGATGCTGATGAAGATAAATTCTGATTTTGCGATGCACTCTGACTCAATATAGCATTCAATGTCGAGAACTGAGGGTCTCTAAAGAATAGATGCGATGCTGATGGGATAGATGAGGATACACCTGCCATAAAGTTTACCTTAGACGAGTTTCCTTTAGACCCTCTACTACTTCCACCACCACTACCACTTTGTCGATGTTGTTGTTGCTGTTGCTGTTCTTGTTGCGCTTGAGCTACAGCTGCTGCCGCTAAAGCTGCTTCTTCAGCCTGACGTTGAACTTGCTGAAGAGCTTGGAGAGCTTGTTGGCTTTCATGAAGTTGACGACTCAAGTTGTGAGCGTGAGAAGATGAAGATCTTGAATCTCGCACTTGAGGAGCTCTTCCGTGAGATTCTCTTTCACTCCGTTCTCGCTGTTGTTGTTGTTGTTGTTGCTGCTCACGATGGTGGTGGTGATGTTCACGGTCAACGCGATCCATTTCTCGTTGTTGTTCTCGCAATTCTCGATGTTGTTCACGTTCCCTTTCTCTCTGTTCCCGTTGCTGCTCTCGTTGAATTTGTCTTTGCATTTCGCGTACAGTTTCTCTGTCCCGTTGATGATGATGATCCCTCTCGCGCTGTTGTTCCCGTAACGCTGTTGTGATTTCTGTTTCTCTAGGCAAAGCTAGTGGTAAGGGTAAGTTCATGTTCGGAAGTGAAAGTCCACTGACACCAAGTCCTGGAGATTGTGTTGGAGTTCTGTTCCGAGATGTTGATGAAACTTGAGGAGAATTTCTATCAGTAGCTCCTGGGGATGGGGTTGATCCAGTGCGCCCATTAGCAGAGCCACTGACAAGATCATTCAGAGATCCACCTTGAGCAAGTCGCTGCTCAATTTCCTGCTCTTGTTGAAGTGCTTTCACAAATGCAGTTTTGAGGCGGTTAGTATGTTCAGCTTTCAGAGCTTTCTTCACATTTGTAGTTACACACTGGTCACATATAACTTTTCCTGTTTCATAAACACAAGATACGTTATAATTAGTATTAACATTCATAAGTTTTCCTTTACTAATACATAAAAAGAAGAAAATACAAAACTGTTAGCTTCCGTATTCTGGCTCACGATACAAGAATCAAACCATGAGCCTAAACTTCAGAAACTTTTGATTTACCACAAGTCGTCAACTCCTTTCCCATTCGTTGAAAACCAACCAAGAGAAGAAGTTAATTTCTTGTGGATAAGGTAAAATACTCATTCTCAAATAAGCTGCTAAAACGGTTCATATGCATTTTAATTTTATGACAATACCTTTCGTAGTCTTATCCCATTTCCAAACTGAGGAGAAGTCTGTATTGCACTGACTGCATGTAAATGGCTCAGGAATAAGTAACGGTGCATTTGGGTCTTTGGTAATGTAATCCACAACAAATTCCAACCCTATCAGAGCTAAAAACTCAGCATTTGAAGGATTGGGTAGATAATTCATCTCAGGAGGAGGAGGTTTAGGTGGTGGGATCTGAAGAAGTGTCTTCTCCAATTGTTTCCGTAATGCCACTTTAGCAGCTGCTTGCCGCTGTGCCGGAGTTTCATTTTCTTCAGGTCCTGTCGCAAGCCTATGACGCCTTTCAGCCTGTATTCAGAAAAATCCATAAGAATTAATTAAAACCGGAGAGAAGACCCAACACATTATACATAGGCGAACAGGTTACTACTTCCTACATTCTAAACATTAACATTCCGATAAAAAAAGCTTCAATACTTCAAGTTTTTGAATTATAATGTAAGTTTCACTATTCTGACCCACAATACAAGTTTCAAATTGTGAGCCCAAACTTCAGATACTATTAATTTACCACGAGTTGTCAACTCCAAGCTTACTAAAAAGTATGGAGTTAACTTCTTGTGGCGCATACAAAATACTGATGAACTGAGGATGAATAAAAATAAAAATACAGTTCACAACAATTACCCGACAGACTTATGGTTATTCATTCATACACAAAAGAACAGTTTTGCATGCTACAAAAATCGTTGAAAACAGCATACTCTCTGACATTAAAGCAAATCATTATTACATACTGCAGTTCGAGACTATGAGGATCTAATTATCTACCAAACGCGACAAACAACAGCAACCGAGCTTCTACATTTGGAAAAGACATCTAGTCAGTTTTTACCTGTTCCAGTGAAGGAGTAAGAGGAACTCCAACACTGGGGGTGTTATTGTTACTTGTATTACTTGCACCAACACACATTGAACTCGCTGAATTTGAACTAACTATTGTGCTCGAATGAGAATTAGATTTTCCTTCCATAACACCACCAGTGGCAGAAGAAGCTATTAGCGACTGTTCCACAATCGATACAAAACAATCATCAAGTTTAAGTCATCAAGTTGAGTTTAAATACAATTAAAAGCCCATTTTCATTTTCCGATCATAATATTTGCCACACCCCAATATTTTTTTACTGTGCATCTCACAATATTTGTACCAAATCAATCGAAGATGAAAATTGACGGCATGGTATTGTACCAATAGCCTGAATGGCAGCATACCATACCTGTTGCAAACTGCTATTCGACGACGAGTGCGCCTCTTTAGGGCGATCATATTTTTCTGAGTGAGTTGCTGGAGAGATCGTTGGCGGAGGTATAGCGCCTGGAGGGTTGTTAGCAAATCCCATCATCATGTTTGCTGTAGCTTGGTTCCCTCTCGAATCTAAATGGAACGAGATTAATTTTAAGTCTCAAAAATTCTCAAAAATAATGTTTAAAAATATCCTACAATACACGTGGACTTTGAGGCTTACTTCGTAAAAGAGACTGTTGAGCCTGGGCGAGCAAATGTGCTGGAATCCCCCCTGTCGAAGACTTTTGAGGTGCCATCATCATTTGAGCTTGATGCTGTGAAGAGCTCGAGTTTCTTGACTGTGATTGCTGTTGCTACGTTCAAAGTACAAGGTTAAAAGATGCTACGGGGTAGGTCGCTAGTTGAAATAAAATTGCATTGGGTTTCACTTACTCCTTTCAATAACGTAGACACTTTTGCGCTTGAAGACTTGGCGGAATTTTGGTGATTACTCTGGTGACTATTTCTACTGCTTCCAGAATGTGCAGGTGGAATATTTAATCCAGGAATGCTTAATGACCCGAGACCAGGAATATGAGCACTTCCAAAAAGACCTGGGATTCCTAAGTGAGCAAGATTGAGACCAACATCTCTCTCTTTCAAGTCCCGTGTGCTTGAAATGCTAAGATTGCTGGCGCTGCTGTTGCTGTGGGGTAACTTCGGAGATGATCGTCCCTTTACTCCTGATATAGTCAATCCGGCTGCATGCAATTTGTGAAGGTTTTGTAAATCATGCAACTGATTTTGGGCGGATGAATTATTAGAGGTGTGATGTTGTTGATGATGTTGGTGGGAACCAACTTGTTGGCCTCTATCATTTTGATGATGAGAATGATGTAAATGAGACGATGATGAACTATGATGATGATTATTAGAAGCACCAGAGGATAAGCCTGAGCCACCAACGTTATTACTGTTCGTTGTCCCAGCGTTACTATTTCCCGATGGAGGAGGTGTAACGTACACATTTTCTTTCATCTGCTGAGACTGGCGGAGCTTTTTCAACAAGACTAGTTTCATTTCTTCGTTCCTCAATCGTTCTTTCAGCTTTCTTAAGATTCGTTCGCGTTCCTTAACTTCTTCCTGCGTCAACTCCTACAATTACACAAATAAAATAAATATATTGACCTTCTTCAGATTATGTTTGATCAAGTATGTTAATTCCTCATCGAATCACACTTCTGTATAGTTCTGTGAACTGTACCTTCATCGGTGGCAAAGGGGGCATTTCTCCAGGATCACCGTCGGAGTCTTCCTCTCCGTCACAACCGTTCACATTGCCGTTCACTTTAATTGGCTCTTCTTCGAATTCTACAACAATATCCGGACTTTCTGCGTAACTCCTCTCAATTCTTGGTCGCAGGCTTCTCCTAGGCGGATGGTTTGAGTACAAGTCACTATCATCCTTCTTTCTCTTCAAACCGGCAGTACCACCTAACGATGATCCAGCAGGTCTGTTCATGATAGTACTACCCCCATTGTTTCCCACTGTTCCAGGGATGTGCCCGTGTTCTTGATGACGATTATGATGACCTCCATGTCCATTACCACCAACAACCTGATTTATTTGCGACATGTTGTTGGGTGTCAACACTCCCGCAGAACTGCTGCGACTGCTTGCTCCTGAAGACTCATCTTTCAAGGTTTCTCCACTCTTCTGCAAATTATTCATATTTCCTGCAGCAGCTGCAGCTCCACTCAACATGCTGACAAATCGGGTTAAATCGTGGGCCACAGGGTGTTGAGGAAGCCCTCCAACAGGCAGTGATAACGGCAATGGTAGGTTGGGTAAATTTGGTAGCCCCAGAGGAAAAGGGAGATTTGGTAAATTGAATCCCAATGGTAGCGGCGGAATTCCTGCTGCCGCAGCAGCTGCTGCTGCTAGACTTGCAGGAGAAGGTGCATCGGGAGTGACACTAGAACGTGGAGTTGGTGGGGTCGGCGTCGGAGCTGGGCTTTCTTTCCTACAATTAAGAGATATTAACATTCACATTAGAGATCTCTAAAGCTACTCTTCAACTCTTCCAACAAACTACATGCGTGATATCAGTAATTAGATAGTGATAAATAATAATATGTTACATGTCTACACACACTTGTCTCTTCACTCTTGCTATCAACCACAAACTAAATAGAAGTTCCAGGAAGGAAATATGTCATCCATCTCACTCTATCATTCCACATTCTATCACCCAACACTGAGCTTGAACACGGAATACGGTAAAAAGGGAAGAAATCCCAACCCAACTAAATTACTCTTGGGCCAATCACCACAAATCGATGAGGATGATGATGGTGATGATATACCGTAAATTACAACAGAAGGACAATATCATAATGCACACGTCTTATCAAGTACAACCATATATAATGCCGTCATTGGAAGAATATATACCCAAATATTCTAAATATCCATAATCCTTACACAATTCTTTCTATCCCTTCTCTAATCTCTTGTTCTTCCTTATCCCTCATTGGACTATAAACTCCGTTCAAACAAAACATGTCAAATATAATTATTTTCAAATTCCACAAATTACCATTACCGTTTATTCATTCTCTATTCTTTTGCTCTCAAAACGCTCATCAGTGGCGTGTGGGCTACTATAAGTATCAGTCACGAGTACTCACGACATAACGGATCTCGACTTGACACTTGCAGTCTCGTAACAGTCGTAACAAGAACAACCACTAAAGAGTCTAAAATAAATCAACAATCAGCCGAACCGTAGTCCATTATAATTCATTCATTTTCCAGTGAAAGATCACAAATAATTGAATGTAAATGTTCTTATGAATTCAAAATTGCATACCAACAAATTAACAAGACAACAATCAACACAGCAGAATATAATGCTCTTACTACTTAGCACATACAGAAATTAATCTAAACACGCCACTGTCCACGAAAGAAGAATAATTTAGTGTGAATGACACAAGAGAGTTGCTCTAATGGATGGTATGTTCACTAGTGCTTCAGAGACAGACACAATGAAAATAGAATAGAGAACAAACAAAAAAGCTCTAAATCACTGCTCATTCAGCGAGTAAAAACTAAAAATGCCAATGCACTTCGGTTACTCCTATTTAACGCAGTCTAAGCCCTTAGCTGTAGTTGTACATTCAACAGTTCTTGTGACTGACTGATGCATTATTATAAAACAAAAATTAACCCTGCCTGTGTTTTCATGCGTAACCGTTATCGTTGTAAACATCTTTTACGCTAAAATTGAGATTTAGATATCACTTTATACATCCCTGTTCCTACGATTAAAAATGCTTGTTATGATCGTATTATTAATAGCAACACGATTAAGCAAAAGTAAATCAATAGTAATTTATCGATTTCTAGCTTTTCAACAAGTCTACACTCTGAGTTTGCAGTTAATAATATAAAATATTAATACATTTCAAATGCCTAAGAATTAAATCAACAACGAAAACCCAAGAAAGGCATAACTAGAACATATTGTGACTACACACGTTAATACACATGTATCTCCTTGCAAGAATATTATAGCACATATTTTAAGCAGCGAGACAGTTTGCAATTCTACATTAACGAAAATCAAAATCCTGTCATGAAATGCCATGAACAACATACATATACTATTATGCACTATGCAGAGCACTGTCAAGGAATGAGAGCCCAACAACGATCTTATCCACAGAACTAGTGACTAGGCTTACTGCACTTTAACCAGGAATATTAAAACACGACACAAGTCACGGGAACAAAAATATTGGGATATATTCCATCGATCAAAAATTTATGGACTTACTTGCAACTCAAGTCCACCACGTCCTCCATTTTATTTATTCTGCAATAAAATTAACAAAGCCACGTAAGTAATAGTAAATATTATAAGTCAGATAAGAGAAACTGAATCGATCGACACTATTAACACAACAGCTTCATCGTGCATGACTATTAACTCGCAACTACACTAACTAAATACAACCATCACCAACATCATCCCACCACCAGCAAGAAACGGATTATAATTAGCAATTTAATACACTGCCAAGAGTACAACAAGCACACACACAATCTCCTCTTCCTCGTAAATGCAAATAATAAATATGATGCACATATCATGTAATGATAGTTCTGCTTCTGCGAAATACCATAATAACTCAATCTAGAACTAAATAGCAATTCTTCGCACACCGTATCTTAGGATGCATGCGACAGACAATCATCAAAATCAAAATTATTCCAAACTATTGAAAATAGAATCGAACATTTAAGCCATATTTTATTCACTTACAGTTACAGACTAATATGATCCATTTCACTTCGCCATTCAAAATTAGATATCTGTATTTGTCAAAATGATGAAAGCGATGAACCATGCAGCAGTCTCAGAAGCTTCAAATAATACATCCAATATTATTGCAATAATATCAATAACCACTACTGCTGCTATAATTTATCTGGACGTACAATAGACGACTGACAAGAATTGTGATTTATCAAATCAAGCTAAATTAATAATTCTTTGACTAGAAAAATATTACTGCAAACACTGCAAAGTGCAAACTCAACATACAATGCTACCAATTAACCTTCATCACTCATTTGAGAAGAGGAAAAAGTAGATCAATTTTTGCTAAAAAATTTTTATGCATACACACACATTGCCAAAAAAAGTTGAACGTCACGCGAAGAAATGTACATGAAGAGAGCATTTAATACGAAAGTTTTGGGTATGGGTCTTCAGAGTAGTAGTAGTAGTCATTATTAATAGGGAAAAAAGAATGATTGTGATGATGAGCATCCATACATACCAAAATGAGTATCTGTGTGGTGTCCCTGCATTCAGGAGTTTTAAGCAGAAGCAATAGCTCGAAGTGTAGTGAAGGTTCCCAGGATGATGATGATTTACCCATTTAGACCTACGAAGGAGTGAATTGTATTACACAAGTAGTGTAAGTACAACTAGTACAAGTAGAGTTTTTGAGGAGGAAAACAAAATGCCTTCTTTATCGATTAAGCAACTCCCTGACTAAAATTCAACCTCCTCTCTCCACTTCTTCTCTACTTAAAATCCATATCAAATACATACTCATATCACCTTCCTTCCTTCCCTTCCAAAACCCAGCTCACAACCTTTTTTATCGCATTTCACACGAACATAATATTCATGATATTTGCCTACTAATAAGCAACTACACATACAGATGGGGAACAATCATAATTATCAACTCGACCTGCTTGATGTTCCTTCCTTATGAACCAATCCCTAGCTTCAAACCATTTTACTACTCATCTCCGAGTCAACTCAGTCTTAACCCAAGATTAATCATTATGTGTAAGTAAAATATCTACGGATCTATAGAAGCAGGCAGACCTCGCCAAGACATCTATTTATTGTAGCAACACAAGATGGCAAAAGTTTACCTACAAGATAACATTACAAGGCAACTACTTGTATATCACTGATATCTGTAGATTCTCATTTACATTTTGACTTAAATATGCACGGTCGAAAACTCAAAGACTATATTAGAGACTATAAAGACACAAGCGAAAGGAGAGACTTCAGTGACGCAAGACAATGTTCCAATATTCGATGGTGTCCTCCTCTATTTCATCTATAATTAAATTACTTATGTACAATCTTTCTACATGGAGGAAGTCGTGACTCCATTTGACCATTTTCTCCATGATACACTCACCCTACGAGTTACGATATCCTTGAATTCCCTTCCCTGGTAATAAACCCAAATGAGCATGAGCATCGCTTTCCAGCATATTTCTTAAAATACTAATCTATTTCTGCGATTTTCCTACACACGTAAACTTCGTGAAATTTATACAACGCTTAAACTACTTTCCTTTCTTTTTCCTTAAGAAGTAAATTGTCCTTCTGCAACTGCATATATTTAATTACAAATTACAAGTACATTTACCTGATAATATTAAACGATGATAGCCCACGTCAAATGCAGATTATGCAGATGAAGCGTTCTTAAAGTGAACTTAAACTGAGCTATTCCTCCTCATACTTGCAGCTTCTTTCATTTAACAGTAGATTGTCGATTTAAGAAGTAAGATCGATAATCTCATCTAAATGTATTCTACTAGAGTTTGTTAATAGGAGATCATTAACTCAAAACTTAAACTCTCTATCGCCTTGAGTAAATGTTATGGACATCCGTCGTCATTCACTGCAGCCAAAGACATACACGGTTAACCGTAAAACTATCGAATTGGCAATTTGGCACAGATTTAGCTTTTATGAACCTCCACCCGTACTGACGGGCATATCAACTTCATGTTCAAAATCCACAAATACAAACACCACACACACCGACACGCCAAAGTTTGCAGAGTTAAATTATAAATAGTGGATTTTAAAGATGCAGCCAAAACCTTCACATTAACTCTTTAACACACACACATTTTTTTATTCTATACTCGAACAAGCTTTTCATGTTTCAATGCTAAAATTAGTCTTTGGTTTGTTTAAGTTTCATAA